>JAVKLF010000011.1:16740728-16751570 GCA_034783495.1 Millerichthys robustus | reverse complement strand
AAAGTATGACAATGCACATAATAACAAATAAGAACATGACAACTTTGCTGTGAGAAAGAAGCCTAACAAGTTAACTTCTGTCAAGTGTTTTTTCCACTGCTGTCACTTGAACCTGCTCTTAATCACACACACATACAGACACACAAAATAAATGGAAGAAACAAATGTGCTTTGCCTTCATATGTAAGCACAGGAGCCAGCAGAGCACATTGACGTGCCTTTGTTTGCTCGGTCTGCTGAGCCGTGAAGAAGAGAGCTAATGACTTAATCAGGAGGAAAAGCAGAGGTAAACTAATGTTAAAAAGACTTCGTCTGACGAATCCTCTGCAGATTCAAGAGTTCACAATGCAGCTCGAAGCTCCCATTTATGGCTGAACCTTCTTCCACAGCACCTCGCCCTTTTCCTGCTAGACCTGGCATTCCCCTCTCCTCTCTCCCCTCCTCTCCTCTGTGGTACGAACTGACAGCAGCGTCAGCGCCCGTGCCCACAGGCAAAATGCAGCCCTATTTTTGGAAGAAAATGTTTCCATGAGCTTTGTGGGAACAGAACAATTTAGAAGCTATTTAGACTCATTTTTGAATGTGTGGGTGGATAACGTGTTCTTTCTGTTTTCTTTGTCACACACCGGCGAATGAGATGATTTTGCCCCGTGTCTGAGAGCGAGTGTCGTTCTTCTAACACTAAAGACAAACACTCAAGAACTGATGGATGGATTTTTATTAAACTTTCAGGAAGTAATTGCTAAATGTACATCTATAACTTATGAACTTTTAGAGTCACCCCAATTTAAGATGGCTACCACATCTAATCGACATTAGCCAAACCAAAACGACTGAGTCAACATTACAACAGTTGAGCTAAATCGTGGCTTGGTAGTTGTTGAGAGTAATTTCCAACACACACACACACACACACACACAAGTTGTTGTTTTGTTTTAAACAGCAGTAAAAGGAGTGGAACTGAAAGGAGTTTACCGGTATGTACATAGTCATATTAAGGTCTTAAGTTTTAAGTTTGTATTCAGTGTTTTTTTTAACACTGTGTGTGTTCTTTGTATGATGATAGATAGGTCAATAGGTCACCACCTCCAGGGTCAGTTATGTGGACACTTCACATTCCTCAGAATTTGTAGCATTTCCTCCACCACCTCCCAGGTCTGTAGTGTCATAGCTGCACCTGCTCTCCCGTTTTTATCAGCCTGTTAAACGAGTCTTAGATCACGTTCGGTTGTTTTTTTTTACCCCACCTCGCCCTTTTCTTCCTCTGATTCATTGTGAGTCTGCGAAAAACTGTCTACTGCTTATTCATTCATTCCTTCCTTCCTCCCTCCATCCATCCATCCATCTTCCCACTGACTTGCAAACTTGATGAGCTCAGAGCTGCCAACCCCTCTGACTGGCGTTTTACTAACCACTCATTCTAACAGTTCACTTTATACTCTAGTTATCTGGGTCAGACTGTACTGAAATGTTTGAAGGGTTTCAAGACCAGCCTTGGAAACAGAGGAGTCATCAGACTCGTTTGTCAGCAGGGAACACTGTTCAATCAAACCTTTTTTTCACACATTTACCTGTTTCATTCAGAAAGTCGTCATGGGGTTTTCCTGAATGAGGCAACAGAGCATGTGATGCTTGATCATCTTGCTTAGTCGTTGCTTTACTTCTTGAAACAAATTTGTTTTTGTCTGAGCTCCCACAAACATTCTTCTGTATCTTCATTCAGAAATACACAGTTTTGGAATAGATGCATTTTAATGTTGCTAAATGTGTACAATACAAAACAACTGAAATGACTCACTCTCTCCTCCTCTTCTCTCTATTTTTCTCCGTTTTGTCCCCCCAGAATATACTACTGGTATGATGAGAGGGGGAAGAAGACGAAGTGCACTGCTCCACAGTATGTCGACTTCGTAATGAGTCTTTGTCAGAAACTGGTTACAGATGAGGAAATTTTTCCTACAAAATACGGTGAGTGTAACTTTACTTGCAGGGCCTGTGAAATGTGAAATTGGGGCGTTACTGATGCTACACTTCCCCCTGCTGTTTCAAGTGTAGAAATGTAGCTATAGAGTAAAAAAAAATAAGTTGATGCAGTGATGAAACTTTGTGAAGAAAGCGATTCAGAACAGATTTGGTATCAGAAAGAGTTTAGGACGCATAGTGTGTTAACAATTTTTTAAGTCTGTAGTCGGATTTTTTCTTTCTTTATATGAATTTTAAAGAGTAATTGAATATTTTTAAGCACACGGTTTAAATTTCCACTTTCCCAAGAAAAATGTGAGTCTTTAAGAGTTTAGATCAGGGTTGGAAATTGTGTTTCGTTGTGTTGACAATGAGACAAGTTTAGGGTTTTTACTAGATGGATTGACAGTTAAAGAAACCAAAGCACAGTGACCACCTTTAGCCTTAACCTTTTCTTTTTTTTTTTTTCTCCCTCGTGATTCTTGGTCATAAACCGGTCTTTCCTGTTTTTTTGTTTATCCTTTTCTCCCTTCAGGCAAAGAGTTTCCTAACTCATTCGAGTCCTTGGTAAAGAAGATCTGCCGGTACCTGTTTCACGTGCTGGCTCATCTCTACTGGGCGCACTTTAAGGAGACTGTGGCTCTGGACCTGCAGGGCCACTTGAACACTCTGTATGCACATTTTATCGTTTTCATAAGGGAATTCAACCTGATCGACCCTAAGGAGATCTGTATCATGGACGACTTGTCCGAAATCCTTTGCAACCCGGCTCCGCTGCCCGCACCAACTCCAGACTCCTCGACCCTGGCCTCAGCCCCATCCCCCTCTTCACAGAACCATGTGACAGAGAGATGAGCAGGGGCGGCGGTGGCGAGACAGCAGCCCCGGAGGCGATCGAAGATACGAAAGGAGAGATGGAAAAACAGCCTGACTCCCCCTTCCTTGGTGCAAGCAGGACTTAAGAGAACTTCCCTTATATTTCGCTACAACACCAACCAGCTGGAAGGAAGACAGGGAAGGGTTTTCTGCTGGGTTTGGGGGTTGGCAGGGAGGGGTTTGTCATGCCAGCAGGAAATGGCGTGAGCGTTCCTCCCAGGGACAAATCCCTCCCGTCTTCTCTGCATTTTAAACTAGGAACAAAAAAAGTGTGTATATTTTTTTGGTTTTATTTTCCTCCTTTTTTGTTGGATTTTTTTTTTTTCCCCCAGTTTATTTCTTGCTGTTTGAGGGGGTGCAGTGTGTCTGTCCACCTTCATCTACCTAACATACAGCGCAAGCGGGGGGCTCTACTTTGCTTGGACCTGCTTTCGTACAGTGTTGTTGATGTGTGGAGAAGAGGCATCTCTGCTCACCTGCAGTCTCGTCCTCCTCTCCTCCAGCAGGTGGAGGCCGCCCCAGGCGCCTGGCTGGAACCCTGGCCAGCAGGGAGCCACGTTACTGCCTGACAGGGCAACTCTAGCCAATCACTGTTTGGGTTCTTTATGTGGGGGGATGATTAAAGCGCTTCCTACTCAGGACCTGAGAGAATAAGTTGCTGCTGCCAGAGAGACGTTCCTCTCATTTTCATATTCTGTCCCTCGTTCAACAAACTGACAAATGTTGACCATGTTTAACCACATTATACTCACATAATCACCTAACCAATAATTCCCACAGCCTACCTGTAGAGGGCAGCAAACACGAGGTGGATGCAACAAACAGGGTGACAAAAGAGAAAATTTTAGGTTGTATGCTAGTTATTTTATCTTATCAGAGAGTGGACACTTCGAGACAGATCAGTGCCCATTTAAAGTAGATCACAGCTGTGTGCTTATGTTAAGCACTGCAGCAGCCCCTTAAACCACCACCACCTCCCACCCCAGCAGCTCAGAAGGACAAAGACATGAGGTCATGTCTGCAAGCCCAGAGGGACGTAGATGAGAGACAGATAGGAGGGGTGGGAAAACTTGGTGCTCTACTGCTCTGCTGTATAACAGTCACCTGTACTTCCTTATCAAAACTAAAAACATAGGTTTTATTTTTTACAAGTTTCTTTTGTTTTGTCTTTTTTATTTCTTTAAAGTTTATCAGAGGAAAGTTAGTTTGGAAATAATATTGTCACATGTATAGAAAATGCACAGTCTGCTTGGACTTTACTGTACAAAGAATCACAAGCGGGTTCTGTCAGATATAGCCTCTGTTTAGAGGAGGATTGAATTTATAATTCTCCTTTTTATTTATTTCAACTTCTTTTGCAGGGTTCCTCAGTTCTGGCTCATTTTTATGTATTTTAATTAATAACTAAGTTAAATGCAATTTAATATTTTAAGCTCTGCAGATTATAATCTAATAAAAAAGAAATGCCACCTTGTCTCTTGAGTTTTATTACAATCATAAGTCATGCTTGTTTTCTCTGGGCTGCCCTAAAAATAAAAATAATTCAACCACATTAAATCAACTTATAACAAGGAGTTTCCAGCTTATGAAAACAGCTGTAAAAGGGGGTCAATTATGTGGGGGTTTGCAGTTTTATTGTCACAGTAAGTGGTGACTAAAATGTGTATACATTTTTACAAGGTAAACGCTGAGGTGTTTCAGTGGGGACATGCTGAATCTCTGTCTGTATATTTTTAACTGGTAGGGACCATTTTTGACCTTAATCCTGGTACCCAGCCTTGTGGACCCACTGTTCATTATAGGGACAAAAGCCTGGTCCCAATGTGTTCAAAGACTGGTTTTGTGTTGGGGGTTTGGTCAGGGCTGAGGTGTGAATTGAGTTTAGGTTAGGTTTAGGGCAAGGGGTCAGGATTAGCCTACAGTAAACGACGGAAATGACGAAAATGAATGTCATTTCAAAGTCCCCACAAAGATGGAAGAACAAATGTGTGTCTGCCGTTTTATACATTTAATTACATAACAAAACAAAAATATCAAAATATTGCTGTAATTCAAACACATGCAATAGTAATACATTTTCAGTTATGTTCTTTTGAAATATTTGAACTGGACTACCATTTTCTCTACTATATGCTGTAGCACCTTCAGCACCCCCACTTCCCAGTGTGTATATTTCACCAGTCATTACCCAAACCTTATGGACCGCCTCTCTGTTTTAAAATTTAAGTCATAGCCTATATATATATAATTTAAAATCTATCCAGTCAATCAGACAATATAAAAGACTTCACTCTGGATACCAGGGCTCATGAAACACCAATGTGCTGTCACTCTAACCCTGAGCTAGAGGCTGATGTTTGGACACAGTTCGATTATTGTTTACTTTGACCAACAGGTTGTAAACAAAGTCGGTTTAGTCATTTATTAACCCTAAATCTGAAGTAGTTCCGTGTCGCTGGCGGATCACTGGTTCTTCCTGGCTTTGCGCGTCACCGCGGATGCGCGCCTCCTCTTCCCATTCGCCCGGAAGGTGGCGCCCTCGTTCAGCTTAAAGCGCGCGATCCCACCTGCCTCTTCCAGCTCTTTGGCGCTGCAGCACGGAGTCGGGACTCTCACGGTGTTGCCGAACTTGGAGTAGTCCACCGCGTACATCCCGTCCTCCTCTGAGACCGTCGGCACGAAGCGCTGCCCCCACAGGATCTCCTCCGACACGTAGGAAGTCCGGGCCTGCGTGGTGATGCCGGTGGTCTCCACCACCCCCTCCAGGACCACGATGATCTCGAGGTCCTGCTGCAGCAGGTCGCAGGGCGACAGCGCGTACAGGGGGCTGCTCTTGTCGATCACGTGGGAGATGATGAGGGGGGACACCAAGAAAATCCCGTTGGTGCCCACCGGGTTATCCATGTGGATGTCGATCTGGTCCAGCGGCACCACCTCCCCCTCCTCAGTGGCGGTTCGCCTGATCACCTGCATCCGCACGGTGGCGCTGATGATCATGCTCTTCCTCAGGTCCCCGATGCGGATCATGAAGCACATCTGGTTGTTGCGGAGAGAGACCACCGCGTGCTTGCTGAATATGAGCGTCTCAGCGCGCCTGTTGGCTTGGGCTGTCTTCATGAAGATGCAGCCGAGCATGATGGCGTTGATGACCAGCCCGACGATGTTCTGCAAGATGAGGATGATGATGGCCGAGACGCACTCCTCCGTCACCATGCGACCCCCGAAACCGATGGTTACCTGGACCTCTATGGAGAAGAGGAAGGCGGAGGAAAAGGAGTGGATGTCCGTGACGCACGGGACAAAGTTGTCTCCTTTCTGGTCCAGGTCTCCGTGCGCGAAAGCAACGAGCCACCAGATCATCCCGAACAGCAGCCAGCTGCACAAAAACGACATAGTGAAGATGATGAGCGTGTGGATCCATTTTAGATCGACCAGAGTGGTGAAGACGTCTTGCAGGAACCGGCCCTGCTCCCGGATGTTGGTGTGCGCTACATTGCAGGCGCCGTTCTTTCGGACGAACCGAGCCTTCCCCTGTTTTGCCCTAAACTTGGGCTGCAGGACGTCCTCGGCCAAACGCGTCAGCAGGTAATCTTCAGGAATGAGTCCTTTCCGGGACAACATCGCGCTCCCATACTACGTCCTCTCACAGCCCGTCTGCGTCCGGTTGGGCGCTATACCCGGAGCCTCTCCCCCCCACGGGCCTCGCGGGTGTCAGTTGAAGTAGAGAGTGATGCGATCTGTGCTTCTGGAGGAATGCGCGCGCGCCTCACGTTCCCTGCTGATCACGCGCTTCAGGACTGCTCCGGGGACCCATGAAAGGGGTTCTTCCCCCGGTCCGGGTCCACAGCTGCCGCTGTCACTCAGCACCGACCTGCGCCACGGCACCCGGTGCCACGGTAGATGTGTTATCGCGGCGCGTGGGGGCGCACCCGTCGGGGCCGTGGCGGTTAAGGAGAGCCAGCGGTCGGTGCACAAGCGCAAAGGGCCTCCGAGCGCCGTTTTCTCACATTCTGTTGAGTGGGGGAGGACCGTGCGTTGAAGTCGGATCGGTGGTGCCCTCGCACCTCCACCATGGCGCGGTAACGTGAGACCGAGACGATGGGGTGGAGAAGCGGTCCCTCCCCCAGCCGCAGCTCCGCGCTCCCGGTGGATTTTAACAGCCTTTTAAACGCAAAGACCGCACTCTTACGCAGTTAAGACGACGCCTAATTGCGCTGCACCTGTCTGCCTTTACGCACTGTAAACAGACGCGTCTCCACGGTCTCGGGGATATCGCTTTCACTCTCCGTTTACCACATTTCACTGCTCGCTCAGAGGCGCAGCAACAATCCGCCTCTCCCGCTCCCACTGAAAGGCGAATCTTGGCTAAAGCAGCAGCAGTTGCGCGTAAAAAAGGCAAATGAGAAAAAAAGCCGCATCGGCAGGTTCTAAAAAGGTCATACACTGAATAGCCTATATAACGGGTCAAATATAGAACACTGCTGTCAATCAAATCCAGGCTATATTCTGAAAACCTCAGGAGAAGTGTTCCACCACAGGAACCAGATCAGCTTTGTATTCACAGCCGCTCAAAAGCATTTTGAAATGAATAATCTATGATAAATTAACATTTGGGGGTACTTTTTACATAATATAAATTAATACAAAGAAGAAAAATAAAATGATTTCTTGTGCAGACCTCCTAATACATAATATAAATTAATACAAAAACACTAAATTATGGTGAGATCATTCATAACTCAGCCCACCTGAATGATCTGACAATTGTGAGATTCTGCAGAAACACCACAAACAAACTTCCAAAATCTGGAAGTTTAAAGGTAAACATTGCCCAGGCTTAATTACTTTTTGGGTTGAATTTAAGGAGCCACATGTAACCCCAGATCGCAGGAACATTTTTTTTTTTTTTTTAAATCATCAGCTCACCATCAGGTTTTAAAGTCCCACATGCTGAGAAAACACTTTTTACCTTCAGTCATGTGTCCAAATGTTTCCCACAAAACAAGCCATGATGATAATTTATCTTTTATTAAGAAATATTTAGTATTTGTATGTACAAATATAATACAAGATGATTTAAAATACATATAAAAAAGGGAGGAATATACATATTTTCATGGGAAAATTGCACTTTGAATGTCTTCCTTTGATGCTCTCCAGCTTTTCCTCTTCTTGTGCTTCTTACTTGTCTGCTCGCACGAAGGAGGCAAAGACACTGTCCTCCCTGTCCAGCAAGGCCTGGGGGGTGTCGTACTCCAGGATGATCCCCCGCTTCATCACGATCACCAGGTCGGCGTTCAGGATGGTGTGGACACGATGCTGCAGGGTGGAGGGGAGGGGAGGGCAGGAAGAAACCCGTCACTGCACTGAGCAGCTCGAAGGAAAGTCAGACGGACACGTTATTTTCAAACAGATGTGCTGCCGCCATAAAAATCAAATTGGCCTCATTAAAGAAGGCATAATATCTTAGTTTCAACTTTCGGCATGTTCCACTGAAAATGAAATATGGGTTTGTGAGGTTTGTAAACCCTCCCAACTTGTCTGGAATTGTGGTTGCCGAGTTGCCTTGTCTATTCTTTTGATACGAGAAAGTCCAAAAGAGCAATTAGAACCTTCACTTTTCTGACCTTTACAGTAACAGCAGCTCAGGGATTTGCTCTCCTTCATCGTGTCCCCGCCCCCTTGTTTCTTTCAAACAGGCAGCAAAATACCTGCAGCGCCGCATCATTTTACAAGAAACACATTACCAGTGCAGGATGGAGGTCATTGCTCTCTGGGGGAAACGTCCGACCCGTTTGAGTTACGGTAAATGCCTAAAGCGCTGGTGCAGCGTAGGAGGAGGTACTCACTGCTATGGTCACTACAGTCCGGTCAGCAAAAGCAGTCATCACCACTTTCTGCAGGATGCTCTCCTGTGGGAAGAGAGATGAGGAACTGTGTTTTGTATTTGAAACAGAGATGGCTGTAAAAACTAATGATTAAAATAATAAGCGTATTGAAGCTGATTATTCAGCTTGCCCAGTTTTTTGCTTGTTATCTTGTTTTTATTCAAAGCTTAGCATGTCACCTTAAGGGCTGCACTGCTGCTGTTATTGTAAGCTTGAGATTTTGCGCTTTGTGCCCAAACATCAGCTATAGGATGCTTGAATGTGCTTGAAATGATCTGAAGCTTCCCTCGGGCTCTTACTGCACTCAGCTTCTTTTTGTACTTCTGCGTCACTTTTTATCTTCCAGCTTCATGCACACACTCTCCTCCCTGCTTCCTCCTAAAACCATCAGTTTAATCTGCAGACTTTTCTCACTTCTACAGTAAGTGAAAGATGAAATCTAAGTTTTCTGCTGGCATCATCAGCATACATTTCTATTTAATATCAGAACCCGTTTCTGGTCACCTGATTGGGTTTTGAGCCCAAAGTGTCAGAAAACAAACATCATCCGTTTCTTCTCTGTTCTCATATTTACTAATTATAATATGACAGAAAGAACATTGTGAGCTCTCATTTCCTTTTCCTTCTCTATCTGTTCCTCTCATTTCCTGCACCTCCCTTTCCTCACGCCTCCGGTGTACTTTCTACCTAAAAAAATATAAAAAATAAAGTGCAGCATTCCTGCAAGCCGCACACTGACCGTGGCCATATCGATGGAGGCTGTGGCTTCATCCATGATGAGGATGCTGCTCTTCCTCACGAAGGCTCTGGCCAAACAGAACAGCTGTCTCTGACCCTGACTGAAGTTTTCTCCTCCCTCCGTCACCATGGCATCTGAAGAAACAAAATAAACAGACTTCAATACATTTGTAAATGCAATGGAAACAATTACTGCATGGTCAGAATTTCACATTTATTGACCTTTCCTTTTTTTTCCAATTACACTTAAAACAGCTTCTGTTTCAAACAGCCACAGCCTCCACAGATTTTAGGGATAAATCAAACTTTCCAGAGATTGATTTAAAAATTATAAATTGTTTTAAAAGTTGTTACCTTGTCTAGGATTTTCTTTCTTCTAGGACAATTTAAACATAAAAACCAGAAGGAAAACACTTGGTGCTTCATATAATGGCTTTAAACATAACTAACTTCTTTCAATTATTGTACATTTGGCTTCATGACTTCATTATTTACTGCACAACTCTCCACACAGGTAGAAATTGCTTGATATGCAACATTTAGTTGCACTAAATCAAAGGCTGAGCTTCATTAATCATTAAGTTTTTTACCACAGATCAATATCTTATTGATCATCTTGGCTCCTGCCCAGCTTTATCAATTCTACCCTGTTCCAGACACACACTTTCATCAGAGTAACATGCTGTAATAGAAGAAAAAGCTTGTTTCTCACCAGAAATACATCAGTTGAGACATGTAACAGTATTTTATCCCATAAAAGCAGCCAATGGCTTCTGTTTTCTCATGACAAATTGCAGAAGATGACAGAACGGAGCGATAAATTGCAAAACAGAGTAAGAATTGCTGCAGAAAAGAGCCTTCAGTGTGTAGTTTTGGTGTGCAGATCTGACTGCAAGTCTGCACCACCCTTCAGCTGCCACATCTGATGTATTGAGCAACCAAAGTGAGTTAAACATTTAATGCTGAAGTCACCTGATCCACACAGAGTCACACGTTGACCACTGTCTGTTTGACCTCAGAAAAGGTAAAAAGGTGCTTACTTGACAAGTAGTTTGTTTGAAGCATGTTCTTTAAAATAAATGGGAACGTGTGTGCATACATGCATATGTGTGTGCGTGCTCAGGCGCTCCTACCCAGACCTCCTGGGAGAGTTTTCACAACAGGCTTCAGCTGAGCAATCTCCAGTGCTTCCCACAACATCTCATCTGTTGCTTTCATCTCTGGATCCAGGTTGAACCTGCCACACACGCATGCACGCACGCACACACACACACACACAGTTCTGCTATGATAACAATTACTCACACAAACACTTGTACTTACAGGTTATTTAAATAATTTATTTTAAAATAAGCATCTCAAAAGTAAAAACAATGT
>JAVKLF010000011.1:16712811-16731846 GCA_034783495.1 Millerichthys robustus | reverse complement strand
CACACACACACACACACACACACACACACACACACACACACACACACACACACACACACACACACACACAGCAGTTTTACCCAGTCTGCGTGCGGTAGATACTGAAGTTTGTGTGTGACCAACACAACGGTTCTCTTCTCTTCTCTCAGCATCTTCAGGATGCCGTCCTGCATCAGATGATCACTCAAGTGGATGTCTAAGGCAGAAAATGGGTCGTCCTAAAAATATATACACTCAGGTTTAAAAGCGCCAGGGCACAAACATTTTATGCATCAGCACACATCTCTGTCACTGCAGCCATGTTTGAATAAAACCATTTTCACCCCTTCTTAACCCGAAGAACTGTCTTTGTTGTTCTTGTTATATATAATGTCCAGGTATGATACTCAGGCCTGATAGATCTGTCACATATAACAACCTCATTTTATCTCTCACCAATAGTCCTCTACAGAATCTAATTTTCAGTATAATCTCTTTTCTCCAACTATTTTCAGTTCATGTAGTTTTTACTTCTTGATTGCATTTGGTGAAATAGAGGAAAAAACAAGCAACAATTACAGAAAGTGAAACCACATAAAATTACTGAAAGGCATATTTTAAAACCCATCAGGATCTGACAATTCAAAGCCCTCAGCTCTGAGATTAGGAAGAGTGTAGTTATTTTTGTCATGCAGGACAGTTTCTGAAATAGAACCACATTTGAGTGTCTAGTTCAAATGTGTCACCTAAAAAAAACAAAACCCAAATGACTTTTTAAAATAAATCTTTTGATCAGTTTAACATGGGACTCACCAGAAAAACCACATTAGTCTGCTGGTACAGAGCTCTGGCCACACTGATTCGTTGTTTCTGACCCCCTGATAGGATGATTCCCTGCATGAGAAAAAGGAAAACCCATGTGAAGGAACTATATTTGGAGAAACTGTGGATGTGTGTGTGTGAGAGAGGTCCCCAGAGAAATAAAAGGGGATAATGGGTTTATTTTCTTCATTAGTTGTGTGTGAAAAATATCCAACATGACAGAGCTTCAACTAAACCAGGTCAGTCCAGCTCCCTGCTCATCAAAGCAGCAAATCTCTGCACAGTAGAGATGGTGAATGCTGTTGAGGTAGGATCGTAGCAACAGGCAGGTATGAGGAGGAAGGATGAATCCAATTCAAAACAATATAAAAAAGGAGAGGTAACACTGACCCGCTCCCCAATCTCTGTCTGGTCCCCCTGAGGAAGGATGTCAATGTCAGGCTGAAGGGAGCAGGCCTCGATGACTGCTTTGTATCTGCCAGGCACAGAGCCAGAATACAAATGAGGACAGAGATCAGATGACAATAACAAAAGCACCGCTCGTTGTTCCCTTGATGACCAGTAATCAGGATGGCAGTCGTTTAAATGATTGTACATATCCCCTGCTGTTTTGCATGCATAATACAAGTCATAAAAACCTCAGAGGAAGCCAAAGCTAAAAGTGATAACCGCTCAAAATGTCAACAGCTGTGGAAGATTTTGCAGAATATTGTTGATTGTTTCATTTCAACACAATCTAGGAGGAGGGAAATATTGTAGAGACATGTTTTGGACAATTTACCACACTCTGTTAGCCATCTGATTGTTTTTTTTAAAATTCAAAATGGAATTTCATCCCCACACATTTACATACATCAAGCCACAAATGCTTTCATATGCATCGTAATCATCTTAAGATAAAGTTGTAAAAGCCCGGAAGCTGCTGCAGCTTTGAGGTTAAACTTTGACAGTCTGGGGTCATGGCCCAGAAAACCAAATGCTTACAAACCCTAGATAGTTTGGATCTTTAGAGCTTTAAAAACAATCCCTGTCCATGAGTGCAAATTCACAGCTTTCAGGAAGCAGACAAATCCGTTGCAGAACACTGTGGCAAAACTGTTCTAAATACACTACAGGTAGAAGTAAAATTAAGCTGCACTAAAAACCATTGAGTCATCAGTAAAATATGTCGATGTTGACCCAGCTGTTGGTCCAACAGGTTTGAAGAGTGTTTCCAAATATTTGCAAATACAGGAATAAGCAGAGGGGACGACGTGTCGTTTGAAACAACTGTGAAAAACTCTGAGCAACTGCTGCAGGTTCTGAATGTAACCAGATAAACCAAACAGGATGGAGCCCGCAGAGAGGCGGGGGTGTGGGAGCTTTGGTTAATAGAACATATCCACGGCAACAAAGCACACGGATCCATTAGTATTTTATGAATAACAAAAGAACGAAGCAAAAAACAGTCCATTAGACCTCCAGGGAGCCTTTCTGTTTCCATTAAAATGAAACACAAGCTAATTGTTGTGCACATGAAAAGCAGGATTTTGATTGTTTTGAAGTTTCATATTAACAGTGTGTGTTATACATGCGAGTACACAGGTGAGCGCTGCGTGGTTTGAAAAAAAGCAGAAACATTCTGGAAACTCAAATATGTTTTCCAAGCTTTAACCTAATCAGCTGTCAGCCCATTTCATTTTTAATGATGTGATGACAAGAACAGCAGAAGCTGCTGTCTGGAATTATTAGCTTGGCAACAAAAAGGTTTTAATAAGCACCTATGTAGTAACTAATCTATTATTCAGCATGCCATTTTAAAAGAGATGATTAATTGTTGCTGCAGGTGTAAACATAAAATCTCAAGACAAAGAAGGAGCAGAAAATGAAACTGGACAAATAATTTATGTAAACACTCCAAACTTAAACTCCTATTAGTTGAACTAATCTCTTGTGAATATTGGATTTGCTGTGACTCAATATTATAAAAATGAAATGTCTGAATATACAAAATGTTAACAAAAAAACACAGTTTTTTGCTTCCATGAAGTCTAGTCCCCCCGGGACCCTGAAAGGAAGAAGCAGGTTCAGTTATTGGATGGATGGGTGGAAGTCTTGCCTTGATTTGATCATGGGCATCTCAAAGGTGATGTTCTCCACCACAGAGGCGTTCAGCAGCCAGGGCTTCTGGGAAGCGTAGGCCACGGGACCTCTCTTCCTGTCAGAGAGTCACAATGCATACAGAGCTGTCAGACAAACAAGATAATCTCTCCTTGTTTAAAATGTTACACCTTAATGAGTCTTTCTGCTTCACATGTGGGTTGAGGTTAAGGAGCTGTCTAAACTGTGGACCACCGAGACTCCTCACCGTCAGAGACTGACACCTTCAGTCCTCAGACAACCGACCAGGGGATAATTACTGAGGTGTGTTTGTGAAGTCAGCGTGTAGCTGAGGGTCAGGGGTGAGCGTGCAAAGCAGGGGGAATGGCTGCTGCAGTTCTAGGTAACCTTAAACACGGTTTCCCATCTCTGCTAATAATGGTGATGAGTCTCCATGGAGACTGGGTGTCAGGTTTGAAGCTCACCTGACATCTTTGTCACCTGTTGCCTCTCTGTCTGTGGGACTGCAAGAGAAATCATTAAAACACACATTAGAGACATCAGAGGATGACTGCACTGCATTTCTGCAATGATTAACAGAAAACAAACACACTCCTCCCTCGGCAGGCCAAACGCAAGCAGGACAGCTGCAGCTCTGCACTAATACTCGTACCATTAACATCCTTCCTAAAAATAACAGCCACACACACACTTCCCCTGTCTGTCTGTAGTTTGCCGATATGGAAATGAAAAATCAACCCGTTTGGATCTCGGAGGATTTGAGACTTGTACGTCAGCAGCAGGTCTGAGGTTAACATAATGTTTGTTTCTGTTTGATTGTGTCCTACGCTTCCTGTTTATTTCTCTGGAGCTCACAGAAAAGCATCAAGCAGTCACAAAAAGGGTTTTAATTAATTCTCAGTAGTGAACGCTCCATTTTCTGTGTTCGGGTGGCATTTTTTAAAGTGTTGTCTGCTCACAAAGCTAAGAAATGTTGAATGTGAGACAGAGAATCATCTGTACTCTTACTGTAGGTTTTACCAGTCCTATTAAATAAAGCTTTATACCTCAGACCTTCTCTACGCTCCTGCCGTACACAACAGAACAGCTTCAGTAATCCCGGCCGGTTTGAGTTTGAAAATGTTCCAACTAAAAATACACAACGATGGTGGATCATGTGCTTAGTTTTACCTTTCATCTCTCTCTAATTCAAGGTCTGGCAGGCTGTAAAAATAAAAGGAAAAAAAGAACAAGAGAGATTATTTTAGAGTTACAAGTTGTTTTTTTGACAATGTGATACTCTGTATATAAATGTTTTTAGTTTATGTAGTCAGTTTGGATAAAAGTATAATAAAATCTCCCATGTTAGACATGTAAATATTTCTGTAACTCAACACATCGACTCTGTTCTTGACTAATTTATAACCTGGTGTGTACACGTCCACATGAATGACTCTGCACATGCTCAGCAGGAGCTGCCGTGTATTTTTAGCTTGACACCTCCTGCAGTCGTTCTGGGAAGGTGACTTCAGTCATATCGGAGTCCGTCCAGAGAGGAAGGATCCACCCCACCGTGGAGAGCACAAACGTGCAGGGAGGGAAGAGGTGGCTGACATTGAAGAAGCTCTGACATTTTGTACTTGAACATGTAAACACAGCTGTTACAGACTGAGTCACAAGGAAAGGATAGAAACAGGGTCAACAAGAACAGTCGAGGCGTTTTGACTCTAAACAGGAATTTAGTTTGTTCGTTTTCCTCTTAACACCAACATTTGTTCGATAAGTCAGTGTGTTTAGGAGAAAATTGAGATAAATTAAGACAAGTTGACTTAAATAAGCCATTGTGGTCAAGATTAATAATACGCCGGCATAATAAAGTGTAGCATTTCATGCAAACAATCAAAAGGTTTGTTTTTTTATTCACAAAAGGTCATTTTAGAGAGTCGGTGTCAGACATTTTTGCATAGAAAGAGGGAAGTGATGTGTGTAAAGTTCCTATGCTCCTTGTTAACAACGTTTCTGTGCTGAATGTCAAACATTTCTGGATTATGTGACAAGAACTGAGCTGAAAAGAGCAGCTGCAGCCCTGAAGGAGGATCAATGGGCTGTAAGACTCGTTGTCAGCCTGGAGGGGTCTCATAGGAGCTCCACACTGACAAGAGAAATCAACACAATAGAGGACCTTTTTCAAACTTTTACGGCAAAGGGAATACTGGGGGGCTGGTAAAAACAATTAATGTCTTGTTCTGTCTTGTAACTCCAAGGCAGGCATGGATTGAGAATTGGGAGAGCCAGTACATTTGTCAGTGGCCTGGCTCGCCAAAACAAGATTTTGATACAGCCTTCATTTTTTTAGATTTTACTTATACTTTTATGGGTCAACTTTAAAAAAATCAAAACATCTGGCTCATTGGAAGCAAAATTGAAAGAAAACAGGAGTGATATCAAACTTTTGCATGGCACAAAATCAATTAAAAAAAACATTTAAAATGCAGGCTGAATATTTGAATAAAACATAAAATATGAGGCATAATCATGAGGTTTGAAGCTAGTTTTGATCTTTGTAAGAAAATTTCACAAAGCAGCTAAGGAGGTAAAGTTTGTCTTCTGCAAACGTTTTAATTCACCAAATACAGATTTTGTTTGGACACATATGAAAGCCCAGAGTGTTTGTCTTTAAGCATATCAAAATCAAAAGAAATGTACTAAAAGGAATAAAGAAAAATCTTTGTATTAATGTGTGTGAGAATGAATACTATAAAGTACAATGAATGCAAATTCAGTCCATTTAACACAAAAACTCAACCATTAAAGAAGCAAAGAGGTGATTTTTATGTCTGTGGAATATTAAACGGAAAATTTAAATACTAATGAAATAAACCCACTAAACAGAGACATTTACTAGAAATTCTCCTCCATTTATCAAGCATAAACTCAGCAATTTTCTAAATGTAAAAACCACTTCAGCAAATAACATCATCAGACCTCATCACCTCAAAGCACTTCAAGGAGATGGAAGTCTGACGGGAACGTCTGATTGTTTTTCATCCTACAGCAACTGGAACAACATGTTCATCATGGTCATGCCCGACTGAACCGCAGAAAGAGAATCCTTTTTTCCCCTTTTAATCAACACCTTAAAAAAGACCAAAGAGCATTTCAGAGGGAAATGTGGAAGAAATGCATTTTAGTTTATTTCAGCAGTCAGAAAAGTGATTTCTACAGAGTAATAATCATCATGAATGCTTGAAGTGGTGCCAGAGGGAAAAGCTCACTCAGAGGGTAAACTGTCATTCAGTTGTCTGACCTTCTCCTTCTTCTTGATAAAGTATGATCAAGTCAGCACACCTATGGGTTTTGTACAATAAAAAAAGCCTGTTTTATCTTTTCCTGTTTCTATTCAAAGTTGAGCAGCACCATTTTGTACCTGCTGCCGCCGGATCTGTGACCACACACACACACACACAAAACCAGGGAACACAAGCATAAATAAGAGACAATTCATAACAAGTTTAATATTTCACAAAACTGTAATCCACAGAGTATAACATGTAAAGTATTAATAAAATTGAGTTATTTATGAGCCCAAGGACATGAGGAAGGAAACCACATGGTTTGTTGGTTCTGGGATCCACAGATCTGTAATTACTGGGGAGGAACTACAAATACTTCCTGTCTATGAAAGATCTTTATAGTCTTTCATTAGTTTTTTCCTGCTTCCTGATGAGGCTTTAATTGTGAACAAGAGAACAACAAAATTAGGTGGATCCTAGTTTCATTCCTCGTAATTTCTCCCCAAAACGATATGAAAAAGCCGAAGAAAAGGTCAGAGTGTTGCTGTAAATCATTTTCAGAGACACAAAATTGGCATTTGACTGGCTTCATCGCCCCTTTGATGGCATTTCGAATAACCCTGAACACGTTTTTATCTCAGAAGCAGCCCTGTTTTTGGAAACAAAGATGAAATTAAAAAAAAATAATCAGCCGCTAGATGAAGAGCAGATTAAATCAAGACAGCAGCTAGAAAATGACAGATGAGAAAATTAAACATGTGATAAGTTGTGTTTATGAAAAAACAGTCACTGCATTGTTTTTTTGCCACTTTACAGAGGAAGTTCATTTCAGCTCCTTGTTTTTGAGATTTTTTTTTAAGTGAGCCATACCTCATGACCAAAGGTGAAGGTTAGACCACAAATGAGTCAGTAAATCCAAAAGTTTGTATTTTAGCACCTTCATCACAAAATACTGAAGTAAAGCACTCATTACTGTGGACCAGGTCCTAATGCTTTCAGCAAGTTTCTAAAGCAGGCTTTTGTGAAATTCTTTCCCTGAAAAAGAGAAGCTAATGTGTCACAGGAACACTGATCAATGTTTTGACAAATGTAAACATGTTGACAAATTGGTTACCAGAATACCATTTTAATTGAGTTTCTGAAACACCTTGATCCAAAACACAAGAGCACTAACAGGCGCTGTCAAGACAAAACCAATTTCTCCTGTTCAGATTTATCTGCATCAGAATCCTTTTAAATTTTTAAACATTATATGCAAAGCTCTTTAATGGCTTCGTCTGGTCCTATTTATGGAGGAAAGATGATACATGTTGGAGTTTTTGGCAGTTTTTAAACCTCAGAAACGGTCTAGTTGTTCATGACCTTTACACTAAACTCCACTTCAAAAATCTGCTTTAATTGAGACTGAACCATATATGTGAAACCCATTAAGACAAGTTAGTTTTGCTGCCTTCTGTTCTGTGCTGAATAGGGCCCATGCAGGCCAGAATTGATGTGAGAATCAGCCAATGCAACACAGCTTTAAAGCCACCAACTGAAACACGGCAAAACAACAACAAACATCATGGAAACACGAGAACAAACTCTGCTTAATGTGTGCCTAAACACAAAGTCCAGAGGACAGCTGCTCAGCCACTCCAAAACATGTGATAGGTGAGAGTCTCTGGCACCCCGAGGGGTATTTAATCCAACCCAAACTCAGAGTGGGTGTCAGTGTGTCCCTTGCACTGATGCAGCAGCCAAAACCAGTTAGGATCAGCTGGCAGAGCCTAAACATCTTTGACAAATGGAAACTGATAGCAGCCTGTACGACTGAGGAAACATGCAGTTGCAGGAATGAGTCACTGAATGCTGTTGGGGTGTTTCTGGATGGGCCATTTTAAAATGTACTACGTTTTTACTGAGTGCTGTTTTCGTCAAACTTAGAGGAAGAATCAATGTTTATTGCAAAGTTAATGATTTTTCCAGAAATCCCCCAGAGGAACAAAAGCAGTAAATATAAAGGTTTGGTGCAACAAGCAAATCTGCTATCTGACTTCGATGGTGGTCAGACAGCAGGTTTATACTTTATTTTACTATTTAAAAAAATCTCACAAGCTCCTCAGTGACTGGTACGCTCTGCACACAGCTGTAGATGTGAGCCTTGTTTTTTAAAAAAACCCTTTATTGCCACAGTTTAATGTATTTCGCTGTTTGATTTGCCCTCACCTGTCAGACAGCTCAGCGGGCAACTTTTCTCACAGCTCTGACAGCTGCCTTCACCTCAAGTATGAAGTATATCATTCCCAGAAAGAAATCTTACAATTCTGCAAGAACATTAATGGAGTCTCCCCCACAAACCAGCAACATTCTGCAGCAGTGACTGGGTTAGACAAATTATGAATTTTTAAAACCACCTCCTTCAATCAGCTATGTGGATTTTTTCTTCAGCAGATGAAGACAAACAAAAAAAGCAACAAAACGTGAAAAAATATGTTGCTGTTAAATCTTTTGATGAGTTGCTTTTTACTCAGGAATAGATTTCCTTAACAATTATTACAAACTGTTTATTATCTAGTCTGTTTATTTGTTTGTTCCTTAAATTTAATTTGTAAATGACATCCATTATTCATGAATACTGGTTATCACATAATTATTTTGGAAATGCCCAAACGTGCAAACCGTTGTGAGTGGATATTGTTTTAATATAACATTTTGGAAACTATAAATAAATGTAAATAGCCTATAATTCTACAGCATCTTTCTGGCCAACCGGGTTGCTCAAAGTGTTTTATAGCACAATCTGTACCCTCATTTACCCACCCACACACATCCACACAGCTAATCTGAATAAATCGTTCTACTCGACTTCTAATTCAGTCTAATCAGTGCTTTAGATTGTATTCATACACAAAGCTCACATTGGAGGCAATAAGGACTTTTGCCTGGGGTTACTTCAACATGTGACAGCATACTGATGGAATCAAACTTTTAACTCTCATGTTGGAGGATGACTGCTCCAACCACCGATCCACAGCCTCCCTCAGGTTTTGTTCATTTAGTTTTAATGTCATACAATGTGTTGAGCAACCAGTTTTCTCAGCTTAAAAATAGGAGAAAGTTTGCAGAACTGCAGCAGAATTACAAGCTACTGTGAAATGTACCATCTGAGCATTTTGCATCTTTTTTTCCCCCTGGAAGCAGCTGACTGAATTTGGGTTAGCGGTGCATAAAAAGATCCCCATATTGCATTTCTTCATATCTACCAACCATAAAACCTGACAGCTGCAGAATCAGCTCTGTTCCAGTACCCTACAAATCAATTTCTTTACACTGCTGCACTGTGGCAGTGGGGGCTCTTGTAATTCCTGCAAAGCTGGTTTGGTTGAAATTAACTCTGTCAGAGATTTTAAATTAACAGCTGCAGACAACATAGGAAATTCAGGAACACTGCATTTGAATTTCACCCATGACATTAAAAATATGGCTTCTGAAATTACAATGTTTAAATTAAACCATCATTAAAAATGAAACTGACCTATTCCAGATGACAGTTCCAGACACTCTCTGCATCTCTCCCAGAGCTGCCAGCAGTAGAGACGACTTCCCACAGCCCACCTGACCCACAATCATCGTCAGCTTTCCTGAGACATTTAATGAGCAAGATAGAATAAAATCACTTATTTTTAACATTAATTGGACAATGAAGCAAATGAACAGAGAGGAGGCGATGCTTACCAAAGGGAATCTTGATGTCCACATCGGAAAGTGTGGGCGGTCCGTTTGTCCAGGTGAAATAACCACTTGTTATCTGAAAATGTTGCACAGTTTCATTCAGCAGAAACATCAAAAATGTATTTTCTGTTTTACAAATAAACAGCCAACACTTAAAGCTTCATTTTTCGTCCGCATTTAATCCAACTCTAGTGCAACTTCTGAGCTTTTTACTAGTTTAGTGATTTGTACAGAGTATAAAATAGACTCAACATTTCAAATTGATTTCCTTTTTCATGTGAAGGTTGTATGTTGACACTTCAGGCCAGTTAGCTTAGTTTCTAAGGGCTGCTGATGAAAAGCTCCAACACTAAAAAACGTAATGAACAACATAAATTATAGTCCCTTTTTTGTGAACACTTAGCAATCAGAGCAGCAACATAAAACCTGCTTCTGGTAACAAAACAATAAATAAACATGGCAACATAATCAGATTTGAATGAAAGAAATTTTGGACCTTATAAATGTGAAACGTAAAAGAATACAAATAAAAAAATTGACGCGAATCAGTGTATTATTGATCACCTTGTGCCCTCTTAAACATTAATCCATTTGGTCATATGATAAAATACAATAGGATCATCACATATTTTAGGACTTTTGCTGTTTTTTTTTTTATTCAAAGAAGTCTTTAAAGGTCATTTTGAGTTTTGATTGGGATCCGAGACCTGGAGGGAAACTGTGTTGTGTTTGATATTTCCATCAGCTGACCTTAAAGAAGAGGTAAAACAAAGGTTTTGAGGCTTCTGGTACAATCACAGCTCTGATGGATGACTCCTGTTAACCCCATTACCTTTATACAAACGTCCCGCTCCACCTCCTGAGAGGGTCCGTCTCCCTCCTGGTCTCCCGGCAAGCTGTAGTTGTTCCACTCGTCCCTCGGCGGGCGCTTCCGGTTCACTACCTTAAGGGGCTGGAGGTACCGGGAGAAAAAGGAGGAGGATGACGAAGGGAAAGGCTTAGAGGATGACTAGACGAGGGTTGTATGGCATCCAGCACAAAGGAGGGTTAACGGTCATAACAGGAGTCAGGTGGAGGAAGAGAACAACAGTTAAAGCTAAATGAAAAAGCCAGTTAAGTGTTTTGCTTTGTCAATCAGGTGTGTGTATATGTGTGTGTGGGGGGTGTGTGTACTCACCACAGCCTGGTATCTGTTTTGGTTGTGATTGCTACAGCTGGAAGTCGGCATTGCTCGGGACTCCTGCTCATCTCCGATCTCATCGCTCGAGAAAAACTCGCTGAGCTTCTGAACACTGCCAGATAAACAGAATCAGCTGTTTGACAGGCTGGGAGTAAAAGTCAACCTGTGGAATAAATCCTGATTGCACACAAGTCACACAAGAAAATTGGGCTTTGAACAAAAGCACTTCACTTAGGGTGAAGATCACACCATGCTTCATCCTGGAAAATCAGTAGTTCACTGAAAATCAATTTCTCTGCCTGTCATCCCAGAGCTGTTCATCTGTTCAATAAACCACCTGGATTTCATTTCACCAGACTGAATGAGAATTAGTGGTTCTGCTGATGCATGACATGTTATCTTAGAGACCGGAACTGGACTAATCAATTTCACAAGTAGCTTACATCACAAACGTAAATCACATGCAACAATATTTAAAAAAAACAAAACACACAAGTCTTCCACATGTAGATCAGCCTTTAGCTTTTAAAACAAGAATTTTATCATCTGATGAACTATTTCATTATAAATCAATTCCAGTTCAACAATTTGGGATGTGCTAAAAATACATATTTCATGGTTTGCAAATCTTGTAAAATAGTTTTAGCACTTCTCATTTGTGTTTAGTGCAGTTTCTTTCCTCAACAGTAGCTGACTGCTTCTTTATTTTCTTCTATTTTGAAAGTCAAATGATTGGACTCTTAGCAAAGATTTCCTTTTATAACTGATTCGTTGGATGTACCACTTCTTTTTCCAGCCTCTAAGAAGTTGTAAATAAAATAGCAAATAAAACAACAACGATGTGTATTTCTAAATCTAACAATTATACTTTATTTTATGCAATTTTTAAAAAGTAATATGTATTTCTATAAGAATAAACAGATAACTTTTAAAAACAATTAATCAATAAAAACTGACAGATTGGCCCTTGGCACTTAAGGATGTCACATCATTCAATATCTCCAAGGATCACAGCCAGCTTTCACATCCAACCTCATTAAAAAGAAACGTTCTAGTGAGACTGATGTCAGGGTGATGACAGGGGAACGAAAGGAAAGGTGTGATGTAAAGTTGAGAACAATTTAAGGCAATCCTGCTGCAATTTACTTGGCTGATTACAGAACTCTGATCATATCCTCCGGGCACAGGGGGGAGAAGATTGGATTTAAAGTGGCATGCCCTTATTACCTGAGCCACAGTCTACATCAGTCCTTCCAAAGTGACACCCTCTGAGGACTGTCTTACTTCTTAATCTACTTGATTTTGCTAAAGCGTGTATCTTTAAGGTATAACTAATCACTTAAAGTGATCAGTTTTAATTGTTAATAAACCTTTGGTACCAGCTTTTTGTGCAATTTCAGATTCTTCATGCCATCTTTCCTGCTGATTCTCAACTCCCTGGACAACAAAAGCACAAGGCTTAAAAATGTGTTTAATGTTTGTGTTCTAAAGGCAAAAACGTCTCAGTTGCGTCGCTCAATACAATAATCACAGCTAAACAAAAGGTTAGAGAAATGACAAGATTAGAAAATTGGCAAAATGGAGCAGCCAAAAAGGATATAAATGTCACAGGTGCAAAAGTAATTGGAAAGTTCACGGCTGAAAAGAATAAATGATTAGTCAGAAGCTAGTTTACAAAACAGCAGACAAGTGTTGGTTATAGGATCAAATAAAACAGTAGATCCATCTGTTGCAGGAGAAGGTCAACTGCTTCATCTAATCATGCAGCTTTTCAGCCCCCTGCTCAATCTCAGCTGGTTTCTCTTTAACGCTCCCTCTGTGTGACCGTTCTCAGAAATGTACCGACCAATAAACGATCCGACCGAAAACAAACAAGATGGGTTATTTCCTCACCTTACAAGAGCCTTGACTGTGGAGCGCACAACGCTGGAAAGGAGGAAGAGGGGCGTGACCAGGATGTGAAAGAGGGACAGGGAGGCGAAGGCCACAGCTGGGGACAGATCAGCGTCCTCGGAGATGTGGACGTGGACCACAAACGTCTGCAGGATCACAGAAAGGACACAATGTCCTAAAACAGCTGAAAATAAACAACACTACCTCCTTGGAGGTGACAGTTATTTGTGACCAGTTCATGGTAAGACTTCCATCAGACGGGAACAGGTCAGCAGTCAGGCTCGTGTTGCACTTTAGTGGATTTAATCAAGTCAAAGATGAATTGTTTGCCTACATATTGTCCCTGCTCTGTGGTGTTTGTTTCTTTTTTTTGTGTGACGTTTAGCAGCTCAACACAACAGCCTTGGTGGACTTCTATTAATCCAGGAAGGATTTAGTGTTCTGCTGTCAGATGGTCCTCTGTGTATCACTGTGAAATATTAGAGTCAGAGTGTTTCTGTCCTTACACAAAGAAAAGAACAGCAACCATTTCTCTGCTGCTAACTTCAGGAAACACGATTTACTGTAAAATAGAAAGAAACTCACCGTCAGCACAGCTGCAATGGGAATGGCTGCATTCATGAAAACTGCAAGAAAACACAGAGAGAGAGCGGAGGATGTGACGTCCCATCGGGATTAACCAGCAAAAACAAACATTATGAGGATGAAACAAAAATGTAGAATTTTACTCAAAATGTATTTTAACGTTAAGATACGGTTAAACTGAGATTGCTCTGAATGCAGGTTACTGTTAACTACTTCACGGATACACGCCTTCAATTTTTTTTAACAACAAAAAAACTAAATAGGAAATTTCAGCTTGTTGATTTTAGATTTATGACGGAAAATTGTTTTTTACACTTCAGTCTTCAAGGACATACAGGGTAATACTGTGTCTGAAGATCATAAATATACCCATTTTTTTCCCTCATTTTTTTTGGACAATACACATTGAGAATTTTGCAGCCAATTCTTATTGAATGTTGAAAAACTTTGGTTTTTTTTTTTACATTGAAACCACTGAAGTGTTACAGCTGGTAGTTCGAGGACATTTTTTTCAAATTAGGACATTATAGCTCTCTTCTTGGATCGTAGTGATTGATTTAGATTAAAAACAATATTCCGAAATGGGAGCCACACACACTGCTGCTGTTCTTAGGACTGAGAAAGCAATTTAGAAAAGACAGACTGAGGGAAACAAATTTGTTGAGGGACGATATTGTCCTCTGCTGTCCTGGATAAATAGGAAATGAATGAAAGTGCAATAATTTCTGATCATAATAACAATAAAACTTTTATTATTGTCACATCTAGTGTTTTATTATTTTTTTTGGCCATAGTCCACTTAACTGGAAATGGTTCCGTTTGATAGCAAGCACATTAAACAAAGCGTTTTGTTTTATTTTTTTAAACTGCTGTGCATTATAAGAGCCGTACTGGATATAGATGTGTACAGAGCGAAGGCCTGCAGACTGGTGAGCTCTTTGCCTCTGGTCTCCTCCACGCTGTCCCTGAAGATGTGCTCCCAGGCGTACAGCTTCAGCAACTTGATGCCCCTCAGCAGCTCATTGGTCTTCTTCAGGCGCTCGCTGGAATATTCCTAGAAGAACGAAAGTTGAAGCCGTGATCTTACACATCGAGGAGACCGACAAAACACGAGAGCTGCGACAAGAATCACCACGTGAGCAGCAGAACTCAGGCCTCGTTTGTTGTTCAAATTGTTTGACGAGAATACGTCACAGTTTACATTCCTTAAGACTTATTTAAACTGAATGTTCAACAAGCTGAACATTGAGAACATTTATACACCAAGCTTCAAAAGATCAATTTTTGGTACTAAAATACAAAAACATAAAGTTTATAGGATTTAAACAATGAGACCTATGGATTATTATTGTTGTTGTTTTTTGGCAAACAGTTAAAAAAACGTCAAGTATTCCATTCTGTAGAACAATCTATGCCACTGATCTGAGTGTAAGCAAAAAAAAACAAAAAAAAAAAACAGACCACCACTTACCAGAGTGCTCTTTTGTGTTTGTGACAACTTTGTGGCCACAAAGTATTGTACAGGAGCTAACACAGCGATGATGGTTGCTCCAATCAAGGCACTGATTCCCAAGAGGTAGTAGAGGAGTATAACTCCCAGAATTATCTGAAAGGCAAAGATTCACGTGAAACAATCATTATATAGCAGAAATACTAAACACTTAAACAGGTGGTTTGCACTTTTATAGCAACCACATCAATACTATGCTACAGAGATTGACCTTGAGTGTAAATCCATTTAATTCAGGAGCAAATGGGCAAGAAGCTGGCATTCACACAGACGTTTAAAAGAAAATAAATACACAAAACAAGATTGCATGTTTTAAAATCCTTCACTTTACGTTTTTGCCATGGTTCAAAATGAAGAAAACAAAGCATCCTCCGCTGCTCTTAACTGTTATTTGTACATTCTCTCCTTCTAAATGTCCACAATAGTGATGTGAACGAGGTTTCAGCCCATCAGTGGCTCCTCGATGTTAGAAAGGACACAACGAGGCAGAGATGGATGTGACAGCCCATCCCCCCTATCATTGTTCACAAGACGTGCGCCACTAGTGTCAAGGTGTCTGATTCTCGTTAGCTGTTTTTTAAATTTTTATTTTTACACGTATCTGCTCAGGAGGGAGACAGCCGAGAGTGCCACCAACACCCCCCACACCCATTTTAAATAAATAATTCACACCTCACGAAGGACAGAAACCGTTTCTATCTGCAGCATTTTAAAGCAAGCTGAGCATTAAGGAGTTAGATAAAAAGTAACAGGTGCAGCACAAATACCATTAGATTATTGTGTAAGGAATGTCTACATTAAATTTTGGGTAATCAGCAGAGACCTATTCAAACATTTCTCTTCAAATCAAAGTAGTTCAATGAAACAATTTCAAGGATTTCAAGGCCTTTAATTCCTACATGCATGTAGATTTTCCACATGACCTTACCAGTTGTCATAAAATAATGAGAAAATACATAAATTTGACAGGAAAGGTCAAATGGACAAGGACACTATCTGAATTAGCTCAAGGTTCAGCTCATATCCATTTTTTTTGTGCTCTTAGTCCATCTCTCCTCTGCCCTTCTGTGTGTGACCCCAGTATTGATCTCAGTAATCATTTTGAAGGATGTTTCAATTCCTAAAAGGCCCCCAGAGGAGAGAGAGCAGTGAAGGGAGAGCGAGAACACCCAGGTCTTTGATGGGAGGGACTAAAAGGTGAGATATTTGTCACTTCAGATATTTAGGTTTAAGGAATAGGAAATGCAAGTGCGGATTTGATGAGATTAAAAGGTGACTGACTGCAATTAAGATTCATGTCATTTAGAATTTTCTTTTCGCTCTTTCACGGCTTAGTGAGACAGTTGAAAGGAAAACGCTTTTCTTATAGAAATTAGCTGTCAGAACCTCCCACCATGGAAAAACAAGACTGAATGCATCACCAGCCTCATTATAAACAGCATGGAAACATGATTCTCCAAATACTTCATAGTCTTAGCATTAGCTCTGCTATCGAAGCCACAAAAACAAAAACAAAAAACATCTGATATATTAAAGCGTGTTGGTGAGTTTTAGGAGCTCACTGACTCATCGCACAAAGCAGAAATAAGAATAAAAGAAATCGAGCACAATGCCCAGCAGACAGGTATGCACTGGCGGTGAATACTAATGCTGCTTTAACAATCAACATCTCAACAGGTTTCTTACTGACTAAAATCTAGCTCACCCAGTTGCTCAAACAGACTGGTTTCCTTTTGATTCTCAAAGTCTTTTTGTTCATTGTGTTCTTGTAATAAGGCCTCATTTTAGTCTACTTGCAGTTTCTTGGTGAATTGCAATTCAGTTTGAGGGACATTCAGTCTGAATTTTGATATCCACATAGTCTGCGGAGCATTACTGCATGTTGAAGCATCTCTGAACGTGTGTCTGCATTGAAAAGATTTAAAAGTAGCATGGCAATGAACAAATGGCTACAAGTTCAGGAAAACATTCATGCTTTTGGTTTGTGGGAGGAAACTGGAGTATTTGAATTTGACTGGTTTAGGATGACTACTTTGTTTGTACTATGTATCAACTTAACATTATTCCCCTCCAGAAAAACATTTTCAAAATGGAAGATCACAAACTAGATTGCAGCACAACCGCAGCGCATCAGTTTAAGTCAAACAGACCTTTTTCATCCCCCCACCTCTCAGAACACAATGCTTTTTTTCCCCAAATGGTCCAAACAAATCCTGCGGGATGAAAAATGATCTGCCAGACGGAGAACAAGGAGCTGCAGTAACATCAGCTCACTTCAATTCAGTGTAAATTGTAGAACAAAAGGATATAGTTGATGATTAAATTGGCAGAAGTATGACACAAGGATTCAGCAGAAGTGTGAATGAGAGGTGGGGCTGCTTTGTTTTGTTTTTCATTAACCAATTTCCTCTCCTGTTACTCCTCAGGACTAAAGAAACAATGTTACACTGCTGCTGGATATAAAAATCATGAAAACCCCTGAAGGTTTGAGACACATCAACAGGAACACCTACTGATGCTGCTCTGCTCGCTGTGGATGAAACACATAAAAGCTTTCAGAGGAGATAAATGCGTTCCTTACTTGTACCGGCATTGCCCACAGGTTCGGACAGAGGAAGAAGAACCACATTAGCTGGTTGGTATCTATGGCAACCAGGTTACAAATCTGACCGACGGTGAGTTCTCCCATGGACATGTTGGATGTACACAGGCGCATGATTTTGTTGTAGATTTTGGTCTAAAGAGAAAAACACAAAACCATGTAAGAGACATTCATGCTAAAACAGGGGTGTCAAACTCTGTTACAAAATTCAACACTTGGTCTGAGCCAAGGGCCAATCGGTCAGGATTTATGAAAAAAGATTTTTTTAAATGTCACCCAACTATTTATTCATATAGAAATACTCATTCCTTTTTACAAATTATATTTTATGTAGTATTTAGAACATACATACCCAAACAAAAAGAAAAAAACAACAACATTTAGAAATGCAAATCATTAGTATTCATTTCTGATGCCTTACACACCTCAAAACTATTGTATTTACTATTTTTTAGAGATATGTTTTATTTTTTAGTTAAAAAATAATCCCTATTAATAATTTCCAATTATTTGGATTACTTGTGAATAGAAATGACCTTTTTAATCAAAATTTTCTGATTGAGCTCACAAAATACATTACCAATAAAACATGCTCCCATAGATTTACACAAGAACAATTGATGTAAATAACAAGAATGTGAACTGTTGACATGGCTCATGTGTGAGAAAAATGACATTTTTGAGAATTAACTAGAACATGCAAAAACCAGTGACTTGAAGGAAAAGCATGGTGTGTTTTTGCAATTAAATCCTCTTAAAGTGAGTATCATATTGTTTTTCTGACACTTAAACAAACCCAAGTTCCACACAACTTAAAACAAACAATTAACCTCAAAACTGTAGATTTTTTTATTTGCGTTTTGCATTATTTAAAGTCAAAGCTTTGGATCTGAACTGCTTAACGGCGTGTCCGAAACATGTATGTCATGTTGAATTTCTCAGACAGCACACCTGTATGGCTCCTCGCAGGTTGATTCCAGTTTCAATTGCCACATAGTAAGAGGCCTGCAGGAAGGTCCTCTGCAGGAGCAGAGCGATGAAGAGCAGCACAGCCAGCACGTAGGCATTTTCTAGGAACTCTTTGGAGGAAATGAAATAGATGCCAAGAAGCTTCATCTAGAAACACAGACAGAAAGAACGGAGAGAGATGAATATTTAGTGACTGACTTATCGCTGTTAGCCAGGCAGAAAGGAAAACAGTGTCTAAAATAAATGCCTCGTTTTTTTACAGCAGGCTTTGATATTTATGAAACTCCGTTAAAGTTAAATAAACGGAAGCTTCTGCAGCTGATATGTGAAACCCAGTGGCGGGCCGTGCATTTAACATCTAGGCCTTCAGTAGTGCTCCGTCTAAATCAAGCCAACCCTCAATAACTAT
>JAVKLF010000011.1:16679313-16690031 GCA_034783495.1 Millerichthys robustus | reverse complement strand
AATGTCTTCAAATTGCAGGGTTTTATCACCCAATGGCACGTTTCGCATCCTGACACCACTTTAAAACAGGGGGGGGAATTAATTCTTTACACTGAATACAGACATTTATGGTTGCTTTTCTTTAAACAAGCCAAGCTGGAATGGGAGGATTTAAAATAATAATTAAAAAACACGTCTTCCTGTTTATTCTGATTGACAGGGAGACTGTCACATGTCCTGAAGCCCAAACAAACCAAAGCGGCACACCAAAACACCCCACTTTTGTGCAGCGGAGATGAGGAAGGTTGAGGACTAAGTCGATTACCAAACCAAGGGTGAAGTAGGAGGAGGGGTGGTGTTAGTTCTGCAGTAAATAACCGTGTCTGTAAAGGGTCGCACTGCCTTCAAACACCTTTCTGTTCACAGTGGGACTGACTGATGCTGCCTTAGGGCTGCATACACACACGTGCACAGATATGCACTCTGTTAACTACTGAACCCTTTCATCAAATTATCATATGAAACACAACAGGAATGCTGTATTAAAATAATAATAATAATGCTTACACTTCATCTTCATAATCTTTTGGAGGCGAAACAGCAATTACAACATCGATCCAGTCCTGAGGAGGAGAAGATTTGAAATCTTTATGTGAATAAATCAATATATGAAAGATTTACACTCAGCTATTTTACCCTGTAATTGGGCATCATTTTAAGGTATTTCGTTAAAAATTACACTCATACCCCTCCACTATTCCAGGCTCTGGCCAAAGAGTTTTGTCCCTCAATCAACGTAGCGTCGGTCAGGATTTTCCCATTCACGGCCATGAGTTCATCCCCAGAGACAATCCCACCTGCAAACACACATCTGAGACCTTTACCTTTGAAAAATGCCTCACATTAAAACAATATTAATACAAATACATAATGCACACAGAGTTTGGTCTCTGCAGATGTAGGTAAAAATGTCCTAAGTTTAAAGAATTTGCAACATTAGTAGTCTTTATTTGACATTATTTTTCAGAAAATGGGCAGACGTCAAAGTAGAACATACTTTGCAGGCCCATGGGTTGAGCCACACCAGCTGCATTGTGTGGCAGCTCAACTAGTTATCAGTAAACTAATGGTGTCTAATTCTGGTCCTCGAGGGCCACCGTCCTGTAGGTTTTAGAGGTTTTTCAGCTTTGCTGCACCTGATTTAAATGAATGAGTGATAAACAGGCTGCTACAGAACCTGCTAAAAAGCAGAGACAGAACTAAAACATGCAAGATGCTCTCGAGGACCAGTATAGGGCATCACGCCAGTAAACTATGTAGCAGCCTTAAAGAGGTCAAAAGTTAACGAACCGTGTTTATCGGCAGCACCGCCTTCATAAACAGAGGACACCACCAACTTCCCCAAAGGAGAGTCTGCTCCTCCCTCCAAAGCCAAATCAAGCTGTCCACTCTTTTAAAATAAAAAACAAAAAAGGAATAATTTCAGTCAAGTATTTCTTTTATAACTGGAGTTATAAAAGTTTTGTTAACAACCTTTTTGATTCTCAGCAACCTCACATCTCGGCCTGCTATCTGCTCCGCGGAAAACTATCAACAAAAACATGAGGATGAAAACTGTCCAAAACATTAAGTATTTTTTTAAAAATCTGGTTTTACAGTAAGTAGAACAATAACAGACATGCAAACATAAAAAAACTTCCTAAAAACCTACAGAGATGATTGACTTCAGCCAGTTTGTTTAAACAAAAGTTACTCAGACGTATCAAAGATATTAAAATTTATTTTCAGCAAAATTTTCATAATTGACACATGAATTAAGTTTCATTTACTACATCATTTTTAGGCTGTTTTTGTTTGACGTTAGCCCATATCAATTTTTTAACAAAAACGTTACCTTTTTAAAAATAGCTCTCTTTATATATACGGTACATAAAAATTATTCTGTAGAACAAGAATACAATACCATGGAGTACGGATCAAAGTCATCCATGTGTTTCTGAAATCCCTGAAAGAAAACCAACATAGTTTATTTAAAAAAAGAGATTTAGAATGTAAATTCAAAGTTAAAGAACAGAACACGACGTGAACATCAGGTGTGAAACAAGCTGAGGTCAGATTTCCTTTGACAACAAATTCCATGTTAAACACAAAAACAAGCCATGGATCCTCACAACCATTAATCCAAAAGCAATAAAGCATCCAAAAATAAATCCAGTGAGAACAAAAGTAATTCAGAATAAACCAACACTAATTCATCTTAAGAGCTCGGTTATTTCATTTCACAGGAGGAGGAAGGAACCGGAACAAAGTTCAGAATCATTTTTCTTAATATAGAAGAAATAAGCATTTATCTTTCTGTTTTTTCATAGTTTCTATGAGGACACTGTAAGTTAAACATAAAAAATTACAACCTTTGTTAATGCTTTTGTTTGTTGGCATCAGTTCCATCAGTAAAAACTAATGCAGGGATTAAAATAGCAGAAAAATCTAATAAAACATTAGATAAAATGAAGAAGAACAGCCTTCCTGTTCTCTCACAACACACACCAATATGGAAGCCTTTTCTTACCCGTAAAAACTAAAAATGATTCGCTGCTATGATGCCACAAAAAGTGTGGCACTAAACAACATGTTCGCTGTCACGACTGTCAGCTCCAAATCAATAAAAAAGCAGCCATGCACGAAGGGCTCAATCAAATGCCAGTGATGCAGCAAACAGAGACAGAACATTAAAAAAACAAGGGGAAAGTCATCACTGAGGTTACAGTGAGCCACAATTAAAACTGTGGTGTGAGAACGGACATCAAAAAAGAAAGCGGAACATCACTCAGGAATAATAAAAAGGTCAAAGTGGAGGGATCGAGGACAGCATGGATTACTTGTTTGTTGTTTGATTTAAAGGAGGAGTTGAAAGGTACCATCCGTTTTAGCATCTCTGGAGGCTGAAAGACAAAGCCAGATTGTCTTCAGGAAGTGTAGAATATATAAAGAAATATTTTTTAAAGCCTTTTTTACATTTAAAACAGTTTTTAGAAACCCTAATAAAACTCAATGCTATGAATTTGAGTACAGACTACAGCCTGAAACAAGTGCACTTTAGTAAAGACACTCTGACTCCACTCCAGCCTTCCTGAATATGTCGAGTGTGTGTCTACAACAATCATCTTCATGGCCAATTAATCAACTCATTAGCTGCACTTTTAAATTTTGGATGCTCCATTTTCTGATAACAGGCTACAATCCATGATAAAATGCTGCTTGACTAAATACATTACAAACTCATCTGTTTTGGTCCTATATTTTAATACTGAATGTTGATTTCATGTTTTCAATCTTTTATTCTGGTAATCAAACTACTTCTGTTACTTTGTGCTACCTAACCGTTCACCTTTTATTGATTTTAGCATTGACTAGCATATTGCTTAGCTTTAAGTTAGCTCATACTTTTACTTTTTATCTAGCCTTTTCACATTTTTCATTATCCTTTTGCCACTTATAGCTTTTACCTAGTGTTTGTCTACCAATTTCAGCTTTTAGCACTTTGCCAGTTCTCTGCTTTTGTTTTACTTTAACAGCTCAGTTTCACCTTCTTCAGCAAAATCATTTAACACTCAGTCAGCACTCATGCTGCATTTTCTCAGAACAGGCAGATTTTCCAGTGTAGCTTCTAACCCAGTCAGAGGAGCTGCATCTGAAAACATCAACAGTAACCTTCTAGGTACAATTAACAGACCTGTCTGCTGGAATCCATAGCCATAATCATGCTGTCGGGGGGATGCAGAGTTATTGGGAGAGTAAATGTTTTTTTGTATCACTTTAAGCAGCTGCATCAATTAACAAAGCAGTCTTTTACATCTAATTGCAGAGGAAGAAAGCCTGTGGTGATAAACAGCTCTGTGACCCTATTTCAGAGTAAATACACCTTGTAAAATAGAGTTGATTTTAATTAGTTTCTGAGACTAATAAAAACTGAACACCTATTTGACACAAAAGCAACAAACTGTCTACACATTTGATGAAATTAATGTGGCAGCTGATGACATAATGTGTCAGATATGTGATCATTCTGTTTCTTTTGTTCAGGTAATCAGAGGTTTGTGCTGGAGGAGAGTGAGATGTGTTTCATACCAAGCCATCCGAGCGGACAGCAGGTCTGTGTGGATCTGGTCGGGCAGCCTGCGTCTGGGGCAGCATGACGGGTTTTGACATGACAGGGGCCATCTGACGCCTCTGGTTGGGAGGACTGGGAGCCAGTTGCTGTTGGCGGTAAGCCACGTTTCCAAGCAACAAATTTACAAAGCTCATCAAGAGATTCCAAAAAAAGCACAAGGTTGACATGATTTCCACAAAATGAGGCTCACCAGCTGACTGCTTGTGTTGGAAACATGACTGGCATGGGAAGTATTTCTCATTACCTACAAAACAATGAATCTTTCAGCCCTCTGGCACCAACACAGCACAGCTAGAAATATCAAGGCAACACACAAACCCAAAACCTGTTTTTGTTTTCTTAGTTATCACAGCAAGACATCCATTTCAGATGTGTCTGAAAGACAAGACTTCAACAATCTATTAAAAATCAAATCAGACTTTTCTGCAAACCACAATCCTTCAAACAACCATCAATAACAACCTGCAGTCATGCCAATAAAACATTTTACTGTCTCTTCATGCATAAACACTCTTTAGCACAGCAAACACACCAAATGTTTTTAGAACATTACTATTATACTAAAAAAACAAGAACATAGCATTCCTTTAAAGACAACTACTTTTCCTATGAGTTTTCATATTCAGTTGAGAAATGATGACGTTGGACCTGTTTTAGTTCAATCTTAAAAATAAGAATCAGTAGTCAGCACAATCTATTAGTGCTTCGAGCATTTGTCTGAATTATTCTCAGATATTACCACATCCAAATTTAACTCAATATATGTCAAACTGATATAGAAATTTTAGCATAGTGAAAAGTCAATTGGTTGCCTCAGCCATCTTACATTATAAATTGTCGATTTTCTCCATATGAATACTTTCATTAAAATCCATCTAGTGGTTTATAAGATATTTTGCTGACAGACCATGGCGATTACTATCTAAACACTCCATGCAGAAAGAAACATATGCTCCGCTTAATACAAAAGGGCAAGCATCACTCTTCAGACGTGGGAATCAAACCTTCGGACTGGAGGGGTACGACATTTCACTGGTGTTGGAGGAATAAATTCCTCCTCTGGGGAGGTACCCGCCTGCCTCCCACTCACTTCTGCCGGGGTCGGAAGGACTGGGGGGACGCTGAAGGTGATGATGATGCTGGCGGTAACCGCCGAAGGAGCCTACGCGTTCCTCAGAGTGCTGTGGGGGAGGGGGCGGTGGAGGAGGAGGAGGAGGCGGCGGCGGTGGAGGAGGCGGAGGTGGAGGGGCAGGGTGTGGAGCAGGCTGAGGGGAGGACGGTGGCCGTGAGGACTGAGAGGGTGCGGGATACTTGGATGAAGGCGAGCGAGGCGCTTGTGGGTTACGCCTAAGCCCTTTCTTTGTCAGAGTGGACGAGGCGGGGGGAGGCTGCCGGGAAACGGGTGGGGAAGGAGGGCGACGCTGTGGAGAAACTCGAGACGAAGGAGGGGAGTAGCTGGGGGCGGTTGGATTCAGCCTGGGCGAGGGTGGAGGGGGAGGCAAGGGAGGAGGGGGTTGGTTGGTGGCAGCCTGAGTGGGGGACAGTTTCTTAAGAGGTCCTCTCAGGCTCTGATCCACCTGGTCCAGGTTTATGTCGTCCAGGTCTGTGGTGGCCAGGTGGAGGCCGCCGGGAAAACGCTTCACTCTCGGCTCAGAGGCAGGAGAGCGTGGCGGGGAGAGCTTCAGAGCACAAACAAAAAATATGGAATAATTTATACTCTAACAACATTTCCTGTTTACTCTATCAATGCTGCTGGTTTAAAGTTCTGAAAGAAAATAAATCTTGAGCAGAAAAAACTAAAGAAACGCCCACTAATCATCTGAAGTGTTGATATAAAGATGGTGACTCATCTGTTTTTCAACATGTTTTATAGGTTTTGTAGCTTAATCTAAATTACTGGATATAAAGGATGCTCAATATCCAAAGTTTATTTGTTTTTTTTAATCAAGTCTTCACTAGTTTTAATTTCTAAGTACAGCTGTGATGTTAGACGTAACGGCAAATTATTGAGTTTGGAGCCTGAAGAGGTTCTTCTAAAAAAGCTCTGACTTTGTACCTCTGGAGTTTCATTCTCTACACATGAGATCTGCTCCAACCGAGTCTGACACAGACGCTCCACCCAGTGTTGCACCTTCTCAGACTCCTCTAGGTCTTCCCTCTCTGTCTCTGAAACCTGATGTGGAGGTGAAGCCAGGTAGCATAAAACCACAGGAGTTAAATATCATATGAGCAATACAGCAGAGCTTTTCTTTAAAAAAGCAAAACAAAAAAACCACTACCTACAACACATTTTAAATAAACTTTCTGAAAGTTTGAATTCTGTTTGTTACTGTTCGATAATTCCAGGTTTCGTACCTCCTGAACAAGCCGATTGATTTTAAGTTGCTTCTCCCGTTCGTACATCTCTTCTTTCTCTTTGGCAAGTTTCAGCTCAAACTCCATCTCCTTTTTATTTTTCCTCTGCTCCTGCAGCGTGTCTGTGTTGGACACTTTCTTCTTTTTCTTCTTTTTCTCTCCTTTCTGAAAGGCCATTAATCAGTACAAGTAAAAACAAAAAAACGAACGAACTGTCAAATAAAACGGCACAAAACGACATGCAAAAACCAGGAACAACAGCTCCACAACAGTACGCAATGCAAACACCACCCTGTGTTTTTGTCACTGCAACCATTTTTTTCCTCCAAGAAGATGAAGGACATGATTAAAAACTTTTTTGCGTGCACCTCACAGCACACAAACTAAAAACAAGCTGTACCTTCCGTAATGACGGCAGTTTCCCCTCATATCGATAAAACCATCCAAATGCTAAAGATGGACATGAACACAGATATTGTTTAAGTATTCATATATTCAAATGAATATATTCAATGAAAGTATTCAAAATCGTAGTTTGAATGCAACCACAGAAAACCCCATGCAATCTTTTTCTGGAATGCACCACAACCACAAAACAGCGCATTTTCTGTTCAGGCACTTTGAGAAACAGCGACAAAACACTCACAATTAAAGACGTAAACTGTGGTTAAAATGAGGCAATAACTCATGTGCTGGAATCTCATATCTGTCACAGACTTTTGTCCATCAACAAGTTTAACGTCTCCTCCCGTGGCCTCATTTTTGTTGTCAAAGGAAATCTACAACTTGTCTTTGGAGGGTGTTGATTTGTACAAACATCCTGGTGTTGACACCTGCGGCAAGGACAGCTGAAACTCCAAACTCACATGTTCATGCTGCTCGTCTTCATCATATTCTTCTGGGAATAAACTGGCTTCATCAGCTTAGAGAAGTCATAAAAAAGCAGCACAGCAAATAGCAGAAACAGAAGGACAAACACACAGCATGCAGATAAACGATCAGATGAGGTGAAGTGACTTTGTGGGTTCAGAAACAAACAGTATTCATGCATTTAAAGAAAAATATTCACACGTGTGCGTGTGCATACGTGAGCTCTTTGCTTTTGGAGTCTGGGAGGTTTTCATATCAGGTGGGGCGGGTGAGGGGCTCTTTGGAAAGCGGGGGCTCTTTGGTCTGTCTTTGGATCCCCAGTCCTCCTCCCACTCTTTGTTGTGTTTTTTCTCCACAGCCTCAATCCTACAGGAGTGAAAAAATATGTTAAAAATCAACGCATTGTAGGTATTTTATAGTCAACACAGTTTAAAATATGAAATAGTTGTGTACTTTTCCATCTCTTTCTGGTAGCGTTCCTCTTCTTCTGCAACTTTCTGCGAGATCTCCATCTTTCTCCTGTAAAATGCATCATAAACAAACAGGTCTCAGGATATATCTTTCTGAGCATAGCAAGTCAGCATCTGAAAGATATATGGCTTTGATTCACTTTACAGCTGCTATTAAATAACAGAGTTTGTCAATTCTGCAGAAAGGGACATGAAGTCATATCATTTATCAGCAAGTCTTCCTTTAGAAGTCAAGAGTGGTGAGCTCTCTTGGAGGTTTTCAATCACAACATAACTTAATTTGAGTCAACACTGGCATTGTTTGGGTTTTCCTTTCTTTCCATATGCAGGTTGCGTGAGAACATCTTTAACATCAGAGCAGAACAGGCAGGTAAAGCAGGAGTCAAAAATGAGAACACAACAACCTTGGATGTGGACTTCGTGTCCCTCATGTCGCTCTGCAGAAGATTTCTCTTGTGACGTGGCCAAGCTAATTAGGAGTCTTGTAGTTCACTCACTGTCTCTCCCTCTCCTGCTGCTCTTTAATGATTTTGTTGGTCTCCAGTGCTACCCTCTTTTGATGCATCAGCTCTTGCCTCTCCAGCTCCCTGCGGGCCTCAGCTGCCAGACGTTCCTCATCTGTCATGAACAGTTCGCTTCCCTAAGAGAGTCAAGAGAGCCAAAGATGATGATCAGAAAACGGGATTATACACAGCAATGGCTCTCAAAGATTTTAGCTCTAGAAGCGGGAAGGCAAGCCCAAACCAGCCTTTCCTAACAAGGCGAGAGTAGAGATGTCAGGTTTGGTCATTAGAGACATTTGAAACCTCATTTATGATGTGAAAAAAGTGATGCAAAGTAAATGAACAATAGACAATTAGAATATAAGTGCAATGTACTTCACATCAATTTGCATTTGTTTTGGAGTTAAACTCTTTTTAACCCAATTTTTAAAAAATCAATTTTACATCAATGAAGATGATTTTCTGTCCCTTTTGATGATAAACTTTAGTTTTACGTATTGATCTCTTGATCATGTCACTGCAGGACGGCTAACACTTCCTTTGGCTACAATTGATTGAGCTGATTAGAAAGATGAGCACTGCTGCCTCCTTGGAAACCTTCAGGCTACAAAAGCCCTGGACACAATGCAAACCACCTCTTTTACTAAAGAAAATAACCTGACTTCAGCTGCTACTGATAGCATGTTTCCTTCTATTCAGAAAACTGAAGTAATGCCCACTCATTCCATCAGTCTTGCACTAATTATTTATTGATTAGTGACATTTCTATTCAACTTGGGACATTGTTGGCTTCAGAGTTTGAGCTTTAGGTACTGTTTTCCTTAATTGCATTGCTCCTTAGCTACCAATGTTATTCTGAGGTGAGCAGGCTGCAAGCTGATTTCACTGAAATAAAGAAAAATACACTGAAAGTATTGAAAAGAAGTTCAAAATTAATGTACAACAACAATATGTGTACATATGGACAGTTATTTCTTCTTGCAGGGTTCCCTCTATACACAAATAACTCCATTTCCAGATAAAAAGGCATCAAAATTTCACATCCAAGTAAGCCACTGGATTTTTGAACACACTGCTCACTTTCACTAATATCCAAACAAAAACAAACTCTCAGATTAATGCAACAGACAGGCACCAAGGAGGACAGGAATGAGACAGAGCTTTTCTTCTTACACTGACTTTCAGAGCAAATAACCTGTCAAGTGACTTGACGGAGGAGAAATGTTGCAGACATTTTTCTGAGACACCAGCTCAGTAAAGTAATAAATTTAAAACAATGAGGTTAATTACAGAAGTTATATGAGTAGATGTGAAGGAGTTATATGAGGAAACTATAAATTATGATTGGACACAACACAGAATGTACTTACAGCTCCTGTCAGAACTGTGATGGTCAGACTTCTGCTGCTCTTTAGGACTTTCACTGCCTAAAAACACAACAACACAAAACCTTAAATAATGCTTCTAATATAACATGAAACTAGGGAGACAGTGTTTTAATAATCATTATCATTAAAAACAGCCTCACATCTTTGTGGTCCACGGTGGTGAAATCCACTCCGTTCACCTCCACAATCTGGTCTCCCATCTACAGTTGATACAACATTAAGTTCACTGAAAGCAGGTTTAAGTGTGTACATTTCAAAGGTATTTGGTGGCCTTCGGAAAAAAAGTCACCTCAAGTCCAACTTCTGCAGAAAGGGAGCCTGGCTTCACGTTGCTGATGTATATGCCGGGTTTCTGGGTTGGACCACTCGATATGCTGATACCCATCCCCTTGGTGCCCACAAGACTGAGAAAAACCTTCTTCTCCTTGATCTCCTTTCCACCAATAGACGCCAAGCCAGCCACACTTCTTCTCTTCTCCTGAAGAGGTACAAAGGTTAAAAAAGTGAAAGAGACAAAAAACATGAGGAAATAAAATTGGTCTTACCCCTGATTCAGACACAAACTGATCCACAAACTGCCACTTCAGAGGTTCATCAGATGAGCTGCATTCATGAGAAAAAGCCAAAAAAAGTTGTGATATCTATACATTAACAGCAAAGGGAAAGACAAAAAAAAAACTACAGAAATAATATTTTCTGTTGCAATGTGAATGACTTTGATGAAATTTGGTGAAGAAAATAAACAACTGAGTTGTTGAAGCTTAAAAAACAAAAGGCTATCTATAAGTATCAAAAGGATAAAAGGATAGCTAGAAGCTAAAAGCACTAAAGGGTTGGATAAATGCTAACACTATAAAAAGATTAGTTAAAATATAAAAAAGCTAAACTAGTAGTTAAAAGTAGCATAAAAAGGCAAAGACACTGAAGCACATATACATATATATATATACATATATATATATATATATATATATATACATAT
>JAVKLF010000011.1:16652638-16669288 GCA_034783495.1 Millerichthys robustus | reverse complement strand
TGAAATCTATTGAATCATATGAATACCTGACTGAAATATTAATAGAATTGCCCACCGATGTATATCAATCCTAACATATAAATCCCCTTGTTTGTATTTTAGTTATTGTTTCACTATTATTAAATTTTTCATTTGTATTTATTTATTTTCAATATTATTTTGTATTTCCATTTCACAATCTGCCTCTACTATGCCCATGTCAGAGTTGCGCTGTTGTAATTGCCTTACTTGTTTGTACTTACTTTGTTTCAATAAAGTTTGTAAAAAAAAAAAAACAGTTTCATTTCTGGTGAACCGATAAACATGTGCACGTGTTTTCGGTTGGTCAGAAAGTGACGTCATTTCATTGGGTTTTTTTTTTTCTCGTTTGCGCTTGCGCCTACTCAGTCTGTCGTTAGCTATTAGTGCTAGTAGCGTTTGAACCGAATGGAGGTAGGACTAGTGAGAGAAAATTCATTTGAGCATTAACTCTTTCTTGTTAGTGTTGTGAGCTTTGTCCTCAGCTGTCAGGCTTATAAAGTGAACAGTTTACGGTTTGGTTGGAGCTAACTCGGCCGTGTTTGCTGTTGCTAACCCGTCCGCCGGGGCTTTATTTCCTGTGCCTGGAGATGCAGAGACTAAAATATTTGAAGACTTGCTGGCAGCTGCTGAATTCGAGCTGTGAAGGAGCAGCTAAGCTAGCACACACCTCGTCTTCCATCTCAAGAAGCTATAGCTATGTAAGTGACTGTTAAAACTGTAATTACAATGAGAAAATATTACACTTTGATTAAAGTTAGCAGTTGTTGGATTAAAAGAGATTAGTGAGCTAAATCAAAACGCATATGACTACTGATTTTATAACCCATGTTTAAGTTAATAACATAGTCCTGCAGTATTGAGAACATAGTCTCAGATAGTTCAGTGTGTAACAGAATGAAATGACAAATACACAGCAGATTATTCAATCCTTGTACCCAAGTTAATAATCTATTTCTGACCCAGCTCCCTGCACATGGCCCCAACTCGTTTGGGCTCCTCTTCGACATCGATGGGGTGCTGGTCCGGGGGAGGACACCCATCCCTGCGGCCAAGCAGTGTTTCAAGAACCTGGTGGACCGAAATGGGAAATACAAGGTGCCTGTGGTGTTTGTCACAAATGCCGGAAACTGCATGAGGCAGACCAAAGCTGAGCATCTGTCCCATCTGCTTGATGTGGAGGTAAATCAAATACAATTTGAGTCAGTTGTCTGGTTGCTTTGTGTTTGTGTGTTTTTTTTTTCTGACATCTTTTGCTCTGCTTAGGTGTCTCCGGACCAGGTGATGCTGTCTCACAGCCCTCTAAGAATGTTTACCCAGTTTCACAAAATGTGTGTGCTGGTCTCAGGACAAGGTCCTGTTGAGGAGGTCGCTCACAAGTATCCTGCATTCACTGACAGAGACTGTGCCTGTTCTGTTGACCTTGACTCTGCACGATCTATTTATTCAGTGTGTTTCTGTTCACATTCCACTTTATCAGTATTTAATCTTTGTACCTGTTTTTACATTTTCTGCTTAGTTGTGTCAGTGAGGCTCATTACAGATGTTTTGAGCAGAGTTTGGTATCTTTTTTTAATGCCTCGACGTTCTGGTTGTAGTTATTTAGAATGTGAAAGAAGATAGCATTGAAAAGTGTTTTGTGCTTGCTGACCTGAGTTTAACTTTAACCCACTAAATGCCAGCCTGGGCTTTGAGGATGTGGTTACTATAGATATGCTGAGAGAAGCGTACCCCGTCTTAGATGTTGTGGATCACAACAGAAGACCCAAAGATGTTGTAAGTAGCATTGATATTAAAACTAATTTCTGTTTGTACAGAGGAGGTAGACATCATATTTACTGTTAAATTTCAAACAGATTCCACCCACTAAAGGCTTACGTCCAATAGATGGTATGTTCCCTCAGTCAACATGTGTATATAAAATTCTTAACAGTTAGCATTTTTTTTTTTTTAAAGAGTATGTTGCTGTGACGTTTGCAGCTGTCGTCCTATTCGGTGAACCAATCAGATGGGAGACCAACCTCCAGCTCATCATCGATGTACTCCTAACCAGTGGAAACCCTGGTAGAATCTGGAATTCAATCCAATATCCTCACATCCCAGTCCTGGCCTGTAACATGGACCTGCTGTGGATGGCAGAGGCAAAAAATCCAAGGTACATTTGCATCTCACTCTAAAACATTATTAATGCTTAGAGCTGTGTTCTAGCAATAAAGGTTCCATATACTTGTTTCAGGTTTGGTCATGGTATGTTCCTGGTCTGCTTAGAGAATTTGTACAAGAAGGTCACAGGCTACGACCTGAAGTACGAGGCTCTGATCGGCAAACCAAGCGTGGTGACTTATAACTACGCTGAGTTGCTGATTAGGCAGCAGGCTGAGAATCTTGGTTGGACTACACCTGTAAAGAGACTATATGCTATAGGGTGAGTGATTTAGTCTGCATGTGACTTGATGAAATCATTTGTCTTAACATAATAATTAAGACCTTAATATTGCTTGACTTAAAACATAAGTAATTGTAGCTATACATCTAAGAATTACTTTCTACCAGTTTTAATATTTGTCTACCGGTTTATTAAATATTTTTGGCAACACATATTAGCCTCCATCTTGACCCTTTGGCAGTACATGCTATTTTTTAATGTATTGTCACACATTTCCTTATTTCAGTGATAACCCCATGGCTGATATTTACGGTGCCAACCTCTACAATCGCTTCCTTCAGACCTCTCTCCATACCAAAACCAAAATGCAGGCCAATAGTGGTGTACGAGCTATAGATCATATGGAAGAAGCTAAGATGACATCAACAGAACTAGGTGGAGCAGCAGGTGTGTATGGCTCAAAGGAGGACCTGCCTGAGGGGTGCAGCTCAATCCTGGTATGCACAGGAGTGTACAGCAGAGACCAACAGGAGCTGCCGTCGGACCCGACGCAAACGGTCACAGAGCAGCACATCTTTCACGGCCACAGGGACTTCCGCTTCGACCCGACGCTCACGCAGCCGTCCCTCGTGGTGCATGATGTAAAGGAGGCTGTGGAGATGGTGTTCCAGCAGGAAGGCTGGCCACTGGTGTAGAACCAACAGCCTCTTAATCTCAAGCCTTCTTTCAGGATTCTTTTTTTTTAATCTAACAAAAATTACTCAAGTTTTTTTATAAGTGCTTTTTGTAATATTCAAAGGACGTGGTGTGGTAGTTACTGCATGATAGAGCAAAAAGCAGAAATGTGCAGTTAAAATGCTGATTATACAAGTCAGTCATGCATGGTACTGTGCCAGACTGTTTCAAGTTTTAATGTACAGTTTTGAAAAGAAGTTTTCAAATATAAAAACAATATCTCACTAACCTTTTCTACCTTTGCACTATTCATATAAATTTTCTAATGCATTTTACAGCACATATTTTATAATTATTATACATTTTAAAATGGTTTTATAAAGTGTCCATATAGTTCAAGCAATGGACAATGTTAAAAGTACTCTATAAAAGCACAAGTGTTGCTGAAACAAAAAAGAGCACTTATTAAAATGGTCTTAATGTAATATGTTGTGTTACAGATCATTCAGTCCTAATTTTCAAATGAAATGGCCCTCAGGGAATCTATAACAGGTTACTGTTAAATTTGCCTGTTTTTGATTTACCATGTCTTTTGATGCTCATGAGATTAAGCTGACTCTGTACAAAGTGCAATTAGTAGTTAATTTTATTTTTTTAATGGTTTGTTGCAGACTTTCACTGTAAGAGTGTCTATAGGAAAAAAGTGCTATTTTTCTATGATGTGGTGTAGGTCTAGAAATTCTAAGACTGATTAATGTAAATGACTGCATTAGATAGCATTAGCACCAGTAAAAGTTTTATTTCTTATACATGTAAGAAATCAGTTTAACAATTTTTTATTTAAATTTGACCATGAAAGTCATCTACTGTATAAGCAATGCTTTGTACAGAAACAATAAAAAAATAAGCACCCTTTAGGTTGCATATTGACTGTGTTGTGTTTACGGTGTCAGAGTTTTAGTACAGTCCTTGAGAAAAGGTGTGGCTTGTTGTCACAATCAGCAGAAGTTACACAAAGTAATGCTACAAAAGGAGGGTTGGTATAAAACAATGTCAAACATTATTACAGATTCCTGCCAACTATTAATACTAAGTGAGAAAAATATTTTTAAAAACTTATTTTCACACATGCACAATGCAACAAACATGTTTAATCTTTTAAGTAACTTCATTTCCTGGTAGACAGTCTAATAAAACACATAAGCTGACAGATATTAATCGTGACTGAGTCTGTTCAGCATTCACACTTTTTATCCGGTGACACCACCGCGCCGTAAATTGGCTGACAGCTTTCACTCAACGTGAACTGTGAAGAGCACTGAGAGGTTTGGTCTGGGACAGTCATGCAGTTGCGTGCCAACAGTTCCCGGGCCATGAGGATGAAGGCAGCATTTATATTCTGGGCCTCCTTGGCAGAAGTTTCTAGAGCAGCCAGAAGGGCGCTCTTTTCTGCCAGAGTGCAAGCATCCTCAAACAGCACCTGTCTCTGAGTGTGGAGGTCAGATTTATTACCTGCAGAACAACAGATGGTGAAATATATTTTTTTTTGTAAAAGAAAATTTAGTTTTGTTGCTTAAGAGAATTATTGAATAATAAAAAAATCAGTTCATTTGTTTTTTTATAACATCTAGACGCGAAATGCGAAAGGCTTCAAAGATCACACAAGCTTGTTTTTACATTTCTTACCGATCAATATGACCACCACATTAGTTGCTCCGTACTGCTCCACCTCCCTGATCCAATGGGAGACAGATTCAAACGTGCTACGGCGGCTGATGTCATAGGCCACCATTGCTCCGTGGGCACTGCGATAGTAGCTTTGCGTTATGGTGCGAAATCGCTCCTGTCCAGCAGTGTCCCACACCTGCATCTGAAATAATGAGCAACACAAATGTTAACCGGTTACTCAGTGTGGGGAGAAATACTTTGTCTACAGGTAAAAAACAGATGTGCTGTAAGCTGTAAAGGTTTAGTCTATTTTTTTTTAAGAAGCGTGTGATCTGCCAAAAATATTTTAAACTACATAAAATTTTAAGATAAATTTAACCAACCAACCAATCCAAAACACAACACAAGAAATAGCATTTAAACAAGGTAGTAAGCCAGAAAAAAAGTGACACCAATAGTTTTATTTTGAGAAAATAACGTGGATATAAGTGTCTCAAGAATTCATGTTTTTCACAGTATAAAAAAACACAAACATCATAATGATTGTAATGACCTAAATATATTTATAATAGCAAGTAAATCCCTTTGAGATCACAGATCTCCTTCTCAAGAGAGGCCTGGACATGAAGGATAAAACAAACATGCATGTTTTTGGACTGTGGGAGGGAATTCAGATAAAACCAATGCAAACAGGAGAACATGCAAACTCCACACACAAAGACTTGAGGCCCAACTAGGGTCTTGAACCAATGACTTTCTTATTTTGAGATCATAGTGCCCCCATGCTGTCCAAATACTTGCGGAAATGAAGCAAAAGTGAAATTGGAATAAAAAACCTACCTTCACCTTCTTGCCATCAATATCCAGGGTACGGACTGTGAAGTCGACCCCAATGGTGTTCTGTTGCTTCTCAATGAATATACCAGACTTAAAGCTCTGCACCATGCAGGTCTTGCCAACGTCCGAATCCCCAACCAAGATGATTTTAAAAAGAAAGTCAAAAGAATCCTCAGCCTCTGGTTCAGCAGACTGCATGACGACAAATAGACTGAGGTTGAAAATTATGATCAAAGAACTCTGTGCTTCCCTGCAGCAAAACTGGTTTCCTTCAGGTTGTGTCAATAAAACAGACTATTTACACAAACTGCAGATACATCCTTGTGAGACCAAAAGAAAATGGGATTTAAATGAACCATAGCGTATCAAACAATAAGGTCCCAGCCACTGTGCTCTTTTCATGTTAAAAAATACTAAAAAAAAATTCAGTCAAATCCAACGCAAGAGCTTGATTTTTCTGTAATCTAATTTCCATTTAAGAGGTTAAAATGACGCCTCATAAAACAAATACAAAGCTTAATTATCCATCAAAAAAACCTATTCATACTTCTTATTATCTAGCAAAATTAGGAAAGATTTGGTTTGTGAGGATAATTTTCTCCAAGCTGCGCTATCAGCCACGTTTATGTAGTCCAAGCAGAAAGTCTGTACTTCTGCCCTTTAGACCAGCACTTGTCGTCACAACACCTCTCCTCCTGTTCTTGTCATTCTGGGGCAATTTTAAGACACACCTCCTACCTGTCTTGGCAAGTGTGATCTCCAACTGCCAGCCCACTTGCACCACTGCATCTTGGGATATTGGTTCTCTGTTCAAGTTCCGTACTAGGACGCAATACCTGGAAGAGGCAGATGTAAAAATCAGTGACCTGAGACTTGAGTAATAACCAGAAGCAATTTGCTGCTGTACAAATAAACTGCTGAGACCTCTGAAATTAGAAGAACACAAAGCGCTGCAGGACACCTTTCAATTGAAACTTTATAAGTGACAGATTTAAAAGGCTCACTTTGCAAACAGCTCTGAGCAAAAAGCTTAAACCACTCCTGTTAACAAACTGTTAATGATAAATTCTTAACCTCCAGAAGTAAACATCACTTTTTTACTTTTTTTTCCTACGTAACAAATCTGCCTGAATTTTGTCACTCCGCAGGGGATTACAACACAGAGGTTAAATATGGAATAAATCAAACACAAGATGACAATAACAGCAGCAGTATTAAAAAAATTAAAGCTATTTACCTCAGGCTTCACACATTGGCATCACAGTGAGATGCTAACCCAGAATGAGCGTACCGCTCTGAATCAGTCGCTCTTCTTCCACCCCCACACTCGTTTCTGTCGTCATCTCAGCCCACAGGAGAACAAGGCACAGCTGGATGCAGAACAATGCGTGAGTGTGAGGGGCACTTGAGTGAGCTGGGTCTATCTTTGGCTGTGACCACCAGATTACCTTCTTTCTCTCATGTGGTGGCTGACCCATTATAAGAACTGTGGTTTTGTTGACCACTCTGAGATCAGGCAAATAAGACAGGTGCAGGGGGGGGGAGAGCTTTGATCATCATTCTCCAAACAAAAAACTCATGACACTTTAATAACAAAATGAAATTTACTCCAGAATTTTAAATGTATTGTCAATGTTTATACTAAACATTGGAGTAAATTCAAGGCAAATTCAAATATCAGTTTTATAAAATCTCTTGCACTAATTCAGACATGTTTAGCAATGCAGTGTCAACATATGACAAGCTACAGTACAAATACATTAATCAATCTTCACTACAGCTACTTTATAACACAAGTCTTGTCTATGACTCAGCAGAGATTTAGTCCTGAAGCTGAGCTGGTTGTTGAGTCACGGTGGCATCACTGTTGAAGCTCTCGCTGTCACCGCCATGTACAGCCACCTGTTTGTGTCATCTCCTCTGCAGAAAATGTGCTGCACTCACAGTTTTTCCGAGTCTAATATCAGAGCAGGAACTCTGCTGTTTTTTCTTCTGCTTTGGAGGCTTCTTGACTGCTGCCTTATTTGGGGACGTTTCTGGAGGAGGAACGTGAATCGGCTTCCAGGGGATTGGGTTGTAGAAGCTGGGTGATGGATACGAACTGTCATAAGGGCCTGATAGAAAACCATAAATCATCATAGTTACAAATAACAAACATAACAAAGAAGATGTATTCCGTAAGTATTACTATTGTCAGTGGTGAAAAACGCACTGCACATTTTATAACTCATTACAGTTTTTAGTTATTAATTCATTGCTGCTGAAATGACCTTACTTGTAGGGTAACGAGGTGATTTGGGACTAGCTTTGCTTTTTTCATTGGCCTTCGTCAGCCACTCCTTAAACTTCTCTTCTGCCCTATGGCTGCGTTCCCTCTCCTGCTCCTTTTTCAGGGCAGCTTCCTCCTGTCAGACAAAAAAAAATTGACTTTTTATTAGAACGCTTTTCAAAAATGTGAAAACAGTAACAAAAAATATATTACTTTTTCCTTCTTTTCCATTTCTATTTTTTCTTGGTTCTTCTTCTGTAACCAGTCTTTGTATTTTTGCTGAGCTTTCAGTTCAATTTCCCTCTGTTTCTCCTGCTGCTTCTGCATCTTCTCTTCCTCTTGTTTCTGTCTTAAAAGCTGCTCGTGCCTCTCCTAGATAGCAAACAAAGTTTTACAATTTTGTAAAACAAAAACACAAGATTTGAAGCAAATGTTTATTTACCTGCTCTCTTTTAACATTCAGCCATACTTGGATCTTCTCTTCGATGATGATTCTTTTCTGCTTTCGCTCGCTTTCCTGCCGTTTGTTTTTTTCTTTTAGTAAGCGCTCCTGAGTTGTGAAACCCATCAAACTCAAGTAAGTGATTTAGATGCTTTACAATGACACTCACTAAAATATTAAAAGGTAGAAATGTACGTGTAAAAAAAACAGCTTGCCTCTTCAGCTTTCTTTTCTACTTTAAGGCGATCCTCTTTAGTTTTGTTTAACAGCCACACTTCCCATGCACTGAGAGAAGGTGTTGCAGGGGGCTGCACAGGTGACCTGGAGGTTTGCTCAGAAGGCGTTTTTGGAAGCTCAGACCTATAAGGTTAACAAACACAGACATTAAAACATCCCAGACAGATGACAGAACGTGCACTTGAAACTGAGTACTACCTGACTGATGAAATGCAAAGCCTTGAATCATTGCTGTGCCTGGGTGAAGTCTGCTGAGCTGCAACGGATCCCTGCTCCTCTTCATCGCTATCAAAGCTGTCATGGTAAATTGGAGAAAGCAGCGAAAACGTGTCTTCATCGTCGGACACAACGCCGTCATCCAAACCTGTCTTTTTCTGGAAGTCTTTGTCATTAGTAGTCTTGACGGGAGTCGAGCTGAAGCCCTTGGACGCAGAGGCAGGACACAAGGGCATCCCCCCTCCAGACATTACAACCGATTTTAACTGAGCACACGGATGAAGTGACGTAAGTTTTAAGGTTTTGTACGCTGTTTTGCTGTGTAACTCGTTAATAAAATGAACTGAAATGAGGCAAATTGCTCATGTTTGTTAGGTAATATCATTCTGACTGGCTTCACAAGTTAGCAATTTAAGCTAACATAGTCGGCTAACTTTAGCATTAGCAAACATTAATATCAACGAAGTTCTTAGCTGCTTGCAGCACGTCCAGGTTAAAATGAACTACACCGTTATGTCGAATAGTTTTTCTTACCTTTACGTAAATTAACAGAGTTTTGCTTTGCGTTGACCTTTTTCTAGTGAGGGCTGTAACTGTGTTTTTAAGGAGGCTACTACTTTTTCCCATCATACACTACGTACCCACGCTCCTTCGAAAGTTGTTGGTAACCATAGTAACGCTAGACGCGACGTTTTCTGTTTGGTGTCTCTTTCTAGAGAGCCAGTTCGTTTGGATCGGCTTACTAAAATGTTCTGACTCTTTCGGCTCCCAAGTGGCTCCTCAGATATTTTATTGTATATTACCAAATTATGTGTAAAATACATTAGTAATGTAAATAGCCTACATACATTATACTAAATGTTTATTTATGTACACATCCAAAAAGAAAACTGCAAAGTTTGCAGAAGATGGTTAGGTTTTAGTATTTACTCACATTTATCAAATTACCACAGCTTAAGAAAAGTAACTTAGAATAAATAACTCTTGTGTTGTCTGTTTTTCTGCCCAGGTGATGTTTTTAGTTAAGGCCATCAGTTTACTGCTAGAAGAGATTGTTTCTCTCACACTTTTGAGCCAGTTGTGGTTGAGCTGACTCCTTCTTAACATTATGGATCTAATTACCAGCAGGCAACCCAAAGTGAGAAGTCGTTTTCACAAGGAGTTGTGGCATTTTGAGGGTCTGCAACATGATGCAGCACAAGCTAATTTATCATCAGATTTAGTTTTTATCACTGAAAAATCTATCTGCTAAAATAAACTTGTGTTTTGTTTCTTGTGTATTTTTTTAAAATTAAACTATGATCAAAGTATGGCAAACAGTAACACAGAGTTCCTCAGAATCCTTCTAAAGTGAAAGTTTAATAAGCAGCAGGAGTAGAACAGACAAAACCGCAGGTGGGTGAGTCTGATTTTACGTATCTGTAGCTCGTCTCCCGAGTCACACCAGACTGTGGGATTCCAGTTTCAGCCTCTTTGTCCACAGCAGAACAACAGAAGATCTCATTTAGAGCTGTGTGGATGATAAGAACTGACTCTCAGACAACACGGCAGCAACCTCGCTGGGCCTGGTGTTGGTATGGTGGCAGAAGAACTTCAGAGACTGCCGGAAGGCAGAGGCCGAGAGCGACGTATTTCTCAAACCCCTCCTGTAGACCACAGACGATCAAAGAAGTCTCGCAAGAAGCTCCAAGTTGTCATCTGTGTTCTGCTTGTAGAGCTGTGTGAAAGGTTTACTTTCTTTGGGATTATATGTAACATGATCCTCTTTTGTACCGTGAAGCTGGGTTATGGCAACTTCCTGGCAGCAACAGTCAACCTGTGCTTCATCGGAACCAGCACCCTGACGCCTGTCCTAGTTGGCTGGTTTGCAGACACCTGTTTAGGACGGACCAAAGTGCTCTATTTGTGTGCTCTTCTTCATTTCTTTGGTAAGAGACAGTTAAATACATTATCTATCACAGTTTGTGTCTATTAAGATGCAATGAAGCCAAGAGACAAAGAGCGAATTACTGCATCACCTGCTTTTATAAAACAAACAAAAAAGAACAAGTGTACAAAGTCTGCTGTTTGATGCCTGCACTTCCTTTAGGCACAGCTATGCTGCCTGTGGTTGCATTTCCATTTGAAGATTTCTACATCGACACTCACCACATAACCCACAAGCTGGAACCTCTGGAGCAGCAGATCTTGTTCTACACGGGCCTCCTGGCTGCTGCGCTGGGCATCGGTGGCATCAGGGCCATCCTCTGTCCTTTGGGTGCCTACAGCCTGCAGAGCTACAACCAGCACCAGCTCCTATCCTTCTTCAACTGGTGGGTAGCATGGCTATATGAACTCAGCAACTAATGAGACCGTCTTTAATGTAAGACCTCAAGCAACAGGTTGATATTGCTACTACTAATAACCAATAAACTCATCATTTAAGAATAAAGATTTTTACAGATAAAGCTGCAAAAAGATGCAACAAATTCAACAAATGGTTGAACAATTAGCCACAAACAGTAGAGGTGTGTGAGTAAAAAGTGCAAAGAAACAGAACAAAGGTTGAAAGTAAATTTTTTAAAATAGTTTGAGCAGGATCATCATGTTTTATTGCCTCTAGTTTGAGGTGAAAATTAGTTACTTGCAGTAACTGAAATACTTGAATGACTTTTTAACATTTTAATTTATTCTTTTCAGGTTCTACTGGCTGGTGAATCTGAATTCCATGGTTGTGTTTCTGGGCATTGCTTACATCCAGCAGTCAGTCGCCCAGAATTTGGCCTTCCTTATCCCCTTCACCTCTGTGCTGTTGGCTCTCGTCGCCATACACATGATGCGCAACAAACTCACCTACAAACCCAAGAAAGGTAACTCAAACGAGGAACACGTGGAGACTTAAAAAAAAACATCAACAAATAAAAACCTGTTTCTTCTTGTTGCGACTGCTCTCAGGTGGCTCATTACTGACCACACTGGGAGTTTTCTTGAACTCTTTCAAAATGTGCTGCCTCCACTATCGTCACCTGAGTGGAGATGTGATGTCCTGGCTGGACAGGGCGAAGGAGAACAACGGCGGTCGCTGCAGCGAGGTGCATGTGGAGAATGTTAAAATTCTGATGAAGCTCTTTCCTCTTTATGGGCTTCAGCTGCTGTACAGAGCCTGCGTCACACAGGCAGGTCACAGCGGACAAATCGTGACATCAAAGCTACAGCTTTTGGAAATGCAAAGAAATTAAAAAGGTGTTTTTCCACAGATTCCTTCAGGTTACTACATTCAGACCATGAATTCCAACCTTCACCTGAACGACCTCCTGCTGCCCATCGGTGCCATGAATGTGATCAGCATCCTGCCTCTGCTGCTCCTAGCTCCTCTGATGGAGTTTGTGGTAACCTGCCTGCTCTCAGTGGAAAAACATCCTCTGGCACCTGCTAAAGTCATAAGTAAGTCAGCCATTGCAACGCATACCCAGCAATCCACACATAACCTTAATCGTCTTCACCTAAATGTCAATATGCTTCTCTCACTCCCATCCTCTTTTCTGAAATCACACCCTGTTCATTCTGCAGCCCCCTTTCTCACTACCCCGCCCTGTTCGTCCTCCCCTTGCAGCTCTGGGCCACGCGTGTGCCGCTCTGTCGGTCCTCGTGGCAGGTGTGTCGGAGCTGCACAGGAAGGCGTACCCCCAGGTGGAACAGACCCTATCTGGGAAGGTTCTGCATGTGTCGTCTATGCCATGTTTCCAGCTGGCGCCTCAGTACGTTCTGCTCGGCGTAGCTGAGGCTCTCGTCACCCCTGCGTGTGAGTACAATCATCCCATTTCTTCTCCCGTAGACTTCCAGTGCGTGAAACTGTCTTAATTTCCTCTCTGACAGGTTCCCTCGTATCCTTCCAGCTGACCCCGAGCCACATCAGAGGACTCTCTCTGCACTTCCTCACTCTGTCCTACGGAGGGGGTTGTTTTCTTGGAGCCCTCATCGTTCAGCTGGTGTACTTTTGCTCTGGAGGTAGAAATGAGAGCCACTACGTGACTTTATTCCTTGCTTAAAGCAGTCAGTGGTGAGGAAAGAATGTTTTGATCTCATAACAGGAAACTTCTACCCAAACACACTGTATGATGGGAATCTGGAGAGATTCTTCTTCCTGTTGGCCTCACTGATGGCCATAAATACACTTGTGTTTTGGAAAGTGTCATACAGGTACAGTATATAACTACGTCTGTATAAAAAGTTGTTAAAAAGTAAGAAAGAAAGAAATTCAGGCTCATCGTGGTCCATTCTTGGTGCCTCCCAACCTCTCAGTTTGAATCCGGTTGTTTTTCAGGTACCTGGACCTAAGTGTGCAAGGTGAAGCAGTGACCAGCAGCTCTCTAACTGAGAAGCTGCTGCATTACAAGGCTACTCTGCGCTTCTACGACACAGTCGAACACCTCTCCATTGACTCGGGTTTATGACTGAATTCATTCAGCTCTCTCCTGTTAGCAGTGCCGGCGCTGCGCTTTGCTGTGTTTAAAACATGTAGCACACAGTGGGAAGAAAACACTGAGACACATTAGAAAATAAAAAGCATCAACTTTTTATAAATCAACCTTTTTAAAAAAATTTCTTGCATGTGTACATTCTATTACTGCAGCGTAGGTTATATCATCTATTACAGTGAAAGCATAAAAAGTAAATGTTTCAATTAAAAAGCAAGTGTGACTACATGAAGCAAATTTACTGACAAATTCACTATTCATTTGGTTTACATTATAGAAGTGTCTTAATATCGCAAAAATATATAATGCATTCATGATGATTTAATGTCTCTGGGACACTGAAGAAAAAAACATACATCAAAACTTCATATTTATTTTAGGTTCTTTAAGTAAAAAAAAAAAACAATATAAGGAGCGCTAAAACTACAGTGCAAATAAATGTTTTTTCTGGAATGTATGCATTGTCCAGTTTTTTGCTGTTTATTTGTGTTTATCTAATTTCCTTAACTTAAATGTGTCCTAAATAAGCACAGACAGATCTGAAATATGCAGAAGAGGAATTTAACATATTGTCAGAGTTGCACCTAGATCCACAGAAAAGCCAGGATAGATCGGCTCAGTGAAAATGGTCTGGATCTGGTGCAGGAGCGTCGGTCTGTCAGGGCTCGAAATACTGTAGAAGCTCAGCTTTCCTTCGTCGTGCTTTAGGTGCACGCCCAGCCTGCGGGAGAGGACCGCAGGAATCTGACCTCTGTGCAGGTTGTTGTGCCAAAACGTGCAGCCAGAAGGAGAGCAGATTAATTTCCAGGACAGCTTGTTATGGCCGAAACAGCTGCCTTTGCCTGAGCCTTTTCGTTGTATCTTCTTGTACGACACAGCCACCTCGATGATCCCGCCGTCCCACTCCACCTCCCAGTAGTGGTCTCCGTGAAGGCCCTTTTGGCACAGAGCCTGGTAATAGTAGGTGAATCTGTCAGGGTGATCAGGATGAGCCTGGTCCGTTATTCCCCATGAGATCTCTTTCTTTGTCCCCGTCATGTACAGACATGAGTTGATTGTGTCTGGATTCAGCTCCAGTTTGGCGTCTAAAGAGGACGATAAAACCCATTTAGCTGTTAAAGTTTTCCAACATGTTTGTAGAGGCACTTATTGAACTACTTACTCCTACAAAGAGATAACATGTTTTCTCTCGATGTCGATTCCATGCGAGGCTGTTTCAGAATCTGTGACACTGAAAAATATTTTGGAAAAAATAGATCAGATGAAGTAGAATTTGAATTGAAGGCCTATCATTCCTCGAGAAATGCATATCGCTCACCACCTATCCTGCTTAGCTATTTTTGGTCAAACTTTAAACATAATGTCATGCATTATCCTAAGATGTCACTGTCAGAGTAAATGTGGTGAATGAATCTCTGCAGCTACTACATCATATTTAAGCAAAAACATTGTCCACTTTTCCTTTCAGCTGCAGGTGATAAACTTTCTGATCGTACTTACTCGTAATAGTTTTAAAATGACTGAATGATTCGTCCTTTTGTTTGTCACACATCCTTTTCAATTTGTCTCTGTGTGCAGTTACAAACTCCTTCAGTGTTTCATGTCGTTCTTGTGGGTTTGTGAGCACAGGAAGGTCACCGAGGGCCTGGAAATTCTGCAGGAGCCAAACAAATCTTTAAGTCATTAGATTAAGCAGTTCAAAATGAACTATAAAATGTGTCTAAATGAGTTTAAATCACCTGGTGAAACAGAATGGGATCATCTGTGTGAGAAATCTGGTGGAGTTCATTGTTAATCTTGCTCAGTTGACAGACTTCACGCTGCAGTGGCCCGAGGTGACTATTGATCCAGTCCACTCCATCTTTCTCCAGTTTTCCAACTTTCTCTCTCATCTCAGAGCACGTCTTCTCCAGATAGAGGTTGTATAAAGAGATATGTTCCGTGCATTGTTGCTCAAAGTCATTGCATACCTCCCAGGCAGCAACCTTGTAACAAAAACACACATTTATTCTCAACCTGATGTAAGGCTGACATTTGCTCTGCAGAGCATTAAAAAGAATTTGACCCCCTCCGCAAAAATCATTTGTATCTACACTAAATACCAGAGTTGGGGGGGGGGGATTATTTTTGCATAGGAAGCAGATGTTGCATCAAACTTTTTACACCCTCCACGAAGTTCCTTTTTTTTGTTCCTGCAAATTATTTGTTTTCTTGCATCAAGATACAAAAAACGCCAAAAAAAAAACCCAATAGCCACTAGGGACAATAGACAACCCCAATGAAATTGGTGCACATCATGTAATCAGAATATTACCTGTAAAAAGTGAAGTACATCAGCTGGCAGGTCCTTAACTCTCATTACTCTCAGTAAAATTATTACCCCACTATTATAAAATGTGTTGCTGAACAAAGTTTGAGTTTTTAAACTTACTCTTATAGAGTCTGCAGCATCCATCAGCTGAGAGATTTTACGCTTTGAAACCTCCATCTTTTTTTCTATTTGCTGTGTGGTCCGATACAATATTTTCTGGAAAAACCAATATCCCTTTTATGAATTTTATTGCTCATTAACACAAGATTTTAAGCTGCATCTGAAGTGGTTTACCTGTTTTTCTCGCACTTCTGCTGTGACTTCTACAATGTCATGATCCCTGTGCTCCACCACACAAAGGGGGCACAGCAGCTGCTCATCAAAGTGACAGTAAAACTCCAGACGCCGGTCGTGGCGGAAGCAGATGCTGTCTTTGATTCTGGTGGAGGCCTGGATCAGATGGTGCTTCTTCAGTGCCGCCACTTCAAGATGAGGCTGCAGATGTTCCTCACAGTAAGAGACCTGACATGTGAGACAGGACATTGCAGCTTTTTGTTTTCTCTGTGTGCAGATGTCACACTGCACATCTTCTGGTGAAGCGGCGATTTCTTCATCAGCATCGGCACTTTGACGGGTCTTCGTCTTGTGTTTATCCAACAAGTCAGCCAGAAGTGTGTTCTTCTGGAGAGCAGGCCTTGAAGTGAAAGTTGTCCGGCACTGAGGGCAGCTGTATTTTCTTCCGTTTGGTTTTGCATCCCAAAAAGAATTAATGCATCTCATACAGTAACTGTGTCCGCAGGCGGTGGTGACTGGTTCCTCCAGTAACTGTAGACAAATAACACAATCAAACAGCTCTGAGCTGTGAGCCATGTTTTTTCCCGCTCAGACAGAAAGTTACTTTCTGTTTCCTGACATCTGGGAGCAGCTTGTGGGAGGGCTTTCTGATTGGCTGTCAGAGTATGACATCTTCACTCAAAACTCTATAATAATAATCAGTGAAATTCTAATGCTCTCTAAAAAGAGCCCTTGCAACCTGTCATATAATTAAAAAATAGCCTACATTTAGCCATTTTACAAAATAAACTTGATGAACTTTATAAAAATAAAGCAGAGGGAGCCTTTGTCAGGTCACGA
>JAVKLF010000011.1:16618105-16652538 GCA_034783495.1 Millerichthys robustus | reverse complement strand
TGGGGAATTCTATAAACTATTTAGCAATCAGCTTGCTCCTTTTCTAACCAAAGTATTTTTAGAAAGTTTTAACAAAGCTCTCACTCAGCTTTGCTGTCTTAAAGTGAACAATCCAGTTGCATAAGAGGGTGTATAAAACGTTTTGCTTCAGTTAACATTTTATATTTGTTACAAAGATGAATATACTGTCTCATTTTATGGTTAATTTAGAAGTTTAATTTGCAACGCTATTTTTGATGTCCTCTAAAAGGTACCCATAGCAATCTATGATTAAAAAAAAACATTAAACAAGTTATTCTGAACTGTATAAAAAAGTTCAGTTTGAAAAAAGTTACTCAAGTAGATTTCCAGATATGCAACTCTGAAACGTGTGTCCACATTTAATTTAAACTAAACAATTGATCTTCATACTTTACTCAATAAATCTGAGTATAAGTCGTTTCGAGTTAAAACTTGAAATTTGTTTTACTCATTTTCTTTTTACATAAAGATTATTGGTTGAGTGATCAACCATCTTAGTCCTGTGTTTGGGTCATTAGCTCTTCATTACAAATTGTGATATTATTTACGTACAGTATCACTGTTCAGCTTTGTTCCTTTTGTTTTATGCATCTGCAGTAACCAGCTGGAATATTGTAAATACAGACTCAACACTCGTGTTTACATACTTTTAAAAAAGAATTTCATTTATTTCAATAAACAGGATAAGACATCAAACAGCACCTCTACATTTTGTGTATGTGGAGTTTAAACATTTTCAAGAATCAAATCAAGTTCAAAAGCAAAAATTAATAGAAGTATAGTTTGCAAGTTCCAATACACTAATGTAAATCAGGTCCTGGGTGTCTGCATTTATCTAATGGTGGTTGATTATCTTAATTGAGGCACCTCTGGAGACCATGAAACCAGGGTACAAAGGCTGGGAGAAAGTGGTCTGAACCTTATGAAGGAGCATCATCTCACCAGAATCAGACTCACTGTAAAATGACAGGCTTCCTGCTTTATGGTTCAAATAAATTCCCACTGTACAAGAACGAGGAGCGGTTATCTTCGTTTTGATCCCGTTGTGCCAAAAAGTGCATCCACAATTTGAGAAGGAAATACACCAGGACTCGTCGGTGTATCCAAAGCAGCTTTCTACCAGCTTTGCTCCTTTGTAGCACACAGCCATCTCAACCCGGGGCCCCTTCCATTCAACTTCCCAGTAACAAACTCCAGATAAACCCTCGGAGCACAACACCTGATCATATTTGGAGAATCTCTCTGGGTGGGAGGGATACTGCTGGGCTTTCTTAATCCAGGTCACCTTAGTATATTTCTCAGAGAGCAACAGGTTCTCAAATGCTGTGTTGGGATCCAAGTGGAGGTTTAAGGAATCTGAAATGGACAGTCAGAAAATATTACTTCAGTTTGAGCACAGCCGAAGCACACGAACTGATTAAACCATATTCACAGTAAAGGCCTATCATTTCTGGGAAAAAACACATGTCATCAGAGCTTTAACTCAAGATGGCCATCACAGTCACATTTTCAACATGTGTTAATGCTTGGAGTATGTGTTGAGGATAATTCTCAGCTACTACTACACAAATTTATACTTCAATATCTGTAAAATGGACCGAGTTGTGGCCATTTTTGTGTTCGGTAAGGTCAGTTGGCTATGGTGGTTATCCTGAATTGAGCTGACTCCAAAATTATTTTTTTTATTATTATTATTTTGTAGATGTATACTTAAGAAATATTTTCCAAAGATTTCATTAAAATTCATTCATTGGTTTGATACAAACAATGAACGCACACACAAACACTATTACGCTGCACACACCAGCAAACAACAACTCACACATAGACATTTCCTGTCTCGTCTTTGGCTCAATATCAGCTCCAGCTGAGAAGAAAATAAACATAACATACAGTATAAGCAACACTGATGATGCAGCATTAAACAGGGAAATGTAAGCTCTTTGTTTCTAATCTAAATGATTTTCTTACATGTTTCAGAAATTGCTGCAACAGTGTTTGCCATGGTTTCCATTTGATCTCTCAAGTTTGAGAAAGCCTTTGTCACAAAGTCAAAAGCTGTGTGTGCTTCAAAGTTGAAAGCTGGGGTCACGTCATGTTCTGTGGGATCCAGAATCTGCTTGCAGTGCTGCGGAACGTGTAGAGAGGAGCCCAACATCAAATACAGTAATGCACACACTCCATATATTATATATTACTGTGTACCTGTAGAAAATAAATGTTGTCTTCAGCTAAGGACAGCTGCTTCAGCTCATCCTCTCTTTTCTTTAGAGCTCGAATTTCCTTCTCACATCGATCCAGGAGTGCCTCTGCTTGACCCAAAGCTGCTTTTCCCTGATGTGTGATCCGCTCCCTCACAGCAGAACGCCTCTTTTCTGCCATCAAGATGATTTCGGCACACGCCTTCTCATTTTGATCAAGTGCTGCATCTCTAGAGCACTGAAGCAATAATGATTACTGATTTCCTTCACATAAAAACAGAGGACACATTGATGATATTTATGTTCGCTAAAATAATATAGTCACCAGCAATGCTTTTATTTTCTGTTTCAGCCGTTGCAGCTGTTTCTCTTTTTCCTTAATTCCTTGGTGGTATTGTTGTTTCTTCTGTCCACATTGTTTCTAATAAAGAAATAGTTTATTGAGGTTTCTATTATATTTGGCAAGAATACATTTTCACAGAAATATAGCTATTGTAAAAGTGCATGCAGTCGTCGCCCACATCAGCAGAAATGAAGCTCCCTAAATGGAAACTGAATCCTAAATTTTAATAGACTGACACTATTCTTGTTCTTACTTGTTTCTCATTCCTCGCTGCTGCAGCTGACACAGTCTCGTGACCTTTGTGCTCATCCATGACACAAAGCAAACAAATGCATTCATCATCGGTGCGACAGTAAACTTCCAGCAGCTTGTCGTGCTTGGCGCAGATCATCTCTTGTATGGAGGCTGAAACTTCCACCAGTTTGTGCCTTTTGAAAGCAGCAGACACATAATGAGGCTGCACGTGTGTGACACAATAAGAGGCCAGACACACCATGCAAGACTTCACAGCTTTCAGCTTCACCACGGTGCAGAAATCACAGTCCACACTTCCTGAACCGGACTCATCCTCTCCAGGACTGGTGTCTCGTTCTTTTTCTGCCATTTTTACTATCAGATCAGCCAGCACAGTGTTCTTGTTCAGCGCAGGTCTTGAGGTGAAAGCATGTCTGCACTGGGGACATCTGTAAACGCCTCTCTGATCCCCTAAGTCCCAGAAGTCATTTAAACAGTCCATGCAGTAGCTGTGGCCACAGTGAAGAGTCACGGGCTTCTTCAGCACATCCAAACAAATAGAGCAGGACAAAGAATCTGGAGCACCACAGTCAGCCATCATTTCCGCTGCACACACTTACTTTCAATTTCTCCAAATCAAAAGCTTTTAAAAGTGGGAGTGACTTCAGCCGTTAAAGCCGTAGGCCTATTTTTTCTTAAACCGAAACTTGTGAGTGTCTCCGATTAATGGTGGGTCGGTTTGATGTGAGTGCGTGTGGAGAGGGGGTTGTTTTATAGTGTAATTATTTTTTTTTTATGTTAGGACCCCAGAAAGAACAGACTTAATGAAGATTAAGACTAGGGTGGGCAATCCTGGTCCCCGAGGGCCACTATCCTGCATGTTTTAGAGGTTTCTCTGCTAAACACACCTGATCTGAACTAATGGCTAATTAACAGGCGTTTGCAGAAAGTCAGGAGGTGATTCAGTCACTGAATCAGCTGTGTTGGAACAGAGAAACATACAAAACATGCAGGACAGCGTCCCTCAAGGACCAGGACTGCCCACCCATGCATTAAATAAACAAACGTTTGTGTTGGTTTCCATGGAAACAACGGCAGCGTTTCCGTCGCTCGAAGTGAGGAAGAAGGCGGAGTGTTATTTTTCCTGGCCATGTTTTTTGCAAAGCTCTATTTCTTTATATACGATGGAGCTACCTGATACATTAAGAAAACGCTTAGACGACTTTTCTCGGAATGTCTTATTCGACCAGAGTCGCACGAGAGCGTCCTCAAAAGGCGACGAGACATTTATGCGTCGCGGTAAAGCAAAAAAACCCTAACTTTATGGTTAGCATGATGCTAGCATTGATTTCTGTATGCCATGTTAGCCCAGAGTTTATAAGGCTGTTAGACATTATTTGACTGGCTTTGGGGTTTATCTCAACTGTTTTCTTGTTTTCAGACAAACAGGTTCTGTCCAGCCTCCCGCTCCAGATGTCTTTGTATTTCAACATCTGGTTCTTCCCGCTGTGGTGGATCAGTGAAACTGTGATGCTTCACCTCAAGGTAGGAGAGGAAAAAGTCAGGAGCTGAGATACAAACCTGATATTTTTATTTTATTTTAAAGTTTTAACATACAGCGGCATACCAAAGATTCAATTAAAACACAGAAGCAATGTCTAAAAATACTGTTCTCTGATCTATAGAACTTCCCACTTTGAGTAAAGGGAGTTTGTGGTTTTGTTTACCTTTGGTGAGAATTTGGTCTTCTGAGCAGTTAGTTGTGACCAGTCGCAGTACCTTAACACCCCAGATTACTATTATTATTTCTTTGGTGTGGGCAGTTGAGCCGGTGTTTGATCAGCCAATTTATTAATCTAGTTTCAGAATAGACTATTATTGCAGATTGTAAAATGAACTCACATGCAGCTGGACTTGAGTTTACAACTGCAACCAGAAAAATTAATAGCAAGCCTTGTAACATGTAGCTTATCATCAAGTTACTGCAATCTGTTAGATTACAACCAGTTATAATAATGACACCTAGAAATCAACAGGTTTTTTAAATTAAATATTGAGGTATCTCAAACCACAACATGCTTTTTATTGTAACTGTTGTTTCCATCAGTACCCCACCTTGCCAGACTACTACAAATTCATCCTTGTGACTGTTCTGCTGCTGATGACTCTTATTGAAGCCATCAGACTGTATCTTGGTTATGCTGGAAACCTGCACGAAAAGGTAAGATAACATTTCAGACGTAGCCGATGTTCTAATGCAGAGAAGAAGTCAACATTAATGTAATCTTTCTGTTTTGATGTTTTGTTTGTTTGGAAGGTTCCGGAGTTGGCTGGCTTCTGGCTGCTGAGCATCCTGCTGCAGTGTCCGCTCATCTGTTTTCAGCTCTTTAATGAAGCCATACTCATACAGCCTTTGGAAAGAGGCATTCATATAGTTCTCGCCATATTCATATTCACACAGGTATGACTGCATTCTTTAAAAAAAAAGGAAAAAAAGTGATTTTTGTCTTACAATTTCCACTCTAAGCAATGCATTTACTAAAATACATGTTGATTTTTGCATGTTTTTTTTTAAGATTTGTGATCTAATACAAATAAATGTCACTGATTGACGGGAATGTGTTTTTATTCCTGATTGATCCAGGCTATCTCTGGTTTTGTGGCGCTGCAGGACATGGTTCGACACACAAGAAGCCAGTTTCATCTCCAACAGTTTGACTGAATCCTGATGTAATCCAAAGTTTCATGGCTGACCAGGATCTTATTCATACCTTCCAGACTGACAACATACAATAACCACCATTTACATAAGGAATATGATGTGTTTTCTGCGTAGTTGAGTGGAGGAGAAAAATCCTGAACATTTTTTTTTATATTTTATTTGCTTCTGATGAGATTATATCTTTGTTTTTGTAAATAACTTCTATTTAGCTGTGTATTAATTATTTGGCAGCTAGTTTGCCTAGTTTGACACAAAACGAACAACATCAGCTGCATTAAAAGCATTTTACTGAGACAGTAAATGCCAGATGAAGACATAGCTCAAGAGGCCTTTCTGTTATGGCACAAATAAACTGTGAATCAGTTTATCTCAGGGGGTTTTCATGACACCAGTTTTTCTGTTGCTGCTCAGACAGTCGCATTTGAACTATGACACATCTGCCATAAAAAACAACATTACAGTGGAGGAGGTCAAACTATCTTACACTGATAGATAAAGGAGGAGAGCTTTTCTGTTTTTCCTCTGATGAAACTTGTTTTTCAAAAAAATAACTTGTCAGAATAAACATATGGCTGAACCTTCAGATGAATCCTCCTAGTCCCTGTTGTCCTGTTTGTTTTTGGTTAAGGCTGTGTTTAACAAGGAGGAAACCTCAGGCAAATAATTTTCGGAGGTTCTTAGAGAATAACCTTTTCTGAAACTGCGCCGACTGTTGGACTTGATGCTGGTGTAAGTTGTCAGCAGGTGTTTTGCTGGAACAATGGCTGGAATCGTGCCGGCATACACAGGGTGGAGATCTGTCATGAAAGAAACACACCTTTAAATGTGAACATATGCAGCATGGCCTGTCTAATATTAAACATATAAGTGCTCATTAAGTTTACCTGTGAGGTGCTGGAAAAGGTGGTGGCATCCCTGGAAGAAGGAAGGCAAGTTTCAGAACGAGTAGAGTTTGAGACAGAGACCAGCTGTATGTGCAAATAAACCTCTGCAGATTTGGAAGCAGGAAACCCATTGTTGCGGAGAGTGATGGTGGTGCTGTGTGCAATGAATGAAATTTGGTAGAGGTGGAAGAACACTGAGGTGCAGCAGCTGTGAGGAGCATTTCCATTGTCTTCTCTCTTTCGTTTCACCACCTGTGGAGAAAGTCACACATCCCAAACGCTGCCGCAGATGACCTGGCATTCTTCAATTGTTCTAGATGATTCAGTTTCAAAAGGTAAAACTTACCTGTGTTTGCCTGTGAGTGAGAAGCCACAGCGGTGTGTGTGCTGCTCAGTTTGGGACACATCTTGTGCTGCAGGCATGAGGTGCTCAGACAGTTCTCCTAAAACAAAAAAATAAACTATTCTTTTGCTTAAGTGGGCAATTTTCAGTTTCTCTGAAATATCAAACAAAATGGGAAGATTGTGATTTTGTAGGTTTTATTACGGATTGAGTCTTTTTATTATTACCTTTATAGGTTTGGAGCCTTGCCACAGAGTCACCTGACTGGCCTGAACAGGACTTTTTGAAGGCGTTGGGAATTTATCTTTTCTTGTCAGGCTTTTGAGCTTCACAGAGAACATGAAGGAAAGAAGAAATCAAACCTTTTTGCCTATTTGCGTCAGTTTGGGACTTAGACTTGCAAACATTTTTACCTGCCATTTCTTCCTGTCTTTAACAACAGACTTCATTTGGTCGCTCTCTTTATCTGAGTTATCATCAACCAGGTTGTACTCCTGCATAAACCGTTCACTCATCAGGCCTAATGGAAGTTATTAACTCATTAATACAAAAAATGAGGACACTTACTCTTGAGTCGTTGAACCTTGCAAGACTTTTACCGCTGCTTTGCAGGACGTTTAGCTGCATGGTTTTCTTCACTCTATCTTGTTGCAGACGGTTTCTTTTTTTGTGTTTCTTTAGGCGTCTCTTTTTCTTTTTCAATGGTTTCTGTGAGAGAGAACAAGGTGTGTGTGTGTGTGTGTATGTGTGTGTGTGTGTGTGTGTGTGTGTGTGTGTGTGTGCGTGCGTGCGTGCGTGCGTGCGTGCGTGTGTGTGTATGTTATGCCAATGAAGGGAACACTGATTCAAAACTAATTTCCTAAAATGAAGCTCATAAGTCAAACGTGAAACGTGTTAATGAACGGAAAGTATTATTTAATTGAAATCAGTTGTATTTGCTTGTTTACCTCTGAAATTTGTGCCTGGTTCTGTAAATGAACTGGAAGTCCGTCTGAATCAGAGCTAGTAGAACCACTTGTGCTGTAAACGCAACGAAGAATCATTTACTGAATGAGAGCACATCCAAATTCCATATTTTCTTCATGTGCACCTTACCTTGTTTCCAGGTCAGACGCAGAGATAATGCTGTCAGTACCCAAATCTTTACCAATTCTCTCCTTGATGTTCTTCTTGAACAGTGCTGCCAATTCTGCCAAACAGTGTGTAACCTGAAACAAACACCACAAATAAAACACTGATGATATTTACACTTGTAGTACATTTTATTTTATGTGTCTCACCTTTGTTTGATCAGGGTCACAGAAGTCCAGCAGGGTGTCACAAAAGTGAAAGCCCAGAGACTTTAGGTCCCGGGTAGTAAAATGGGTCCCTCTCCTGTCATCTAAAGTTTAAAAAGATGAAGCTGTAGAACCTTATGAGAAGAAGATATCTACAGATATAATAAAGCATAAACACATTGAGGGAACTTATCCCAACCCAGAGTGGAGCCTCCAAACGAGGTCTCCATGGTGTAGCTGTTTTTGATGCCAAGTCTCCACATGACGATTCGTGCTGTGCTCTCTTTGCTCCTCTGCACCTTAAAATTGCAGCTTCTGAAGGAAAACTGAGGAGGAGAATGGTTTAGATGTTGTAACTGAAATGCGACTGCAAAAAGAAATCAGCACTTGATTGGTTATACATCAGTTACTATACGCAGGTGTACTTTAAAATCAGCAGTAGTTATAGAACATCTCTCAATCAAAACCTACCTTATTGTGTGCATTCTTGCTCATCATTAGTGGAAAGACCCTCTCCTGTAGTTTGAGGGAAGAATCGCCACGGCTGTTACATCCATACATGAAAACATTGTTTTTACGGCTGTGGCCGTGGAAGTCGCAAAAAAGAATGACTTCAGTTTCCATCATTAATCTGGAGAGAGAAAATGAGAGGGCAGAAGCTGACACAAGGCTTTTTTCAGAATAAAACAAGTGTTAAAGTTTGGTTCTGTTTAATGCTCCAGTGTTGAAAGGGCTTGCCCTTTTAGTTTAATTACAATGTTGATAAGACATGGCAAACTTTACTGTTTATCAAAATTTAAATGCTCTACACTTAAACCCACTGAGATTGTCAGCTTGCAGGTTATTCTTCAACTTCCCTAACTGATGAGCAGTTTCTGTTTGTTCTTTTGTCTGAGGAGTGTTACCTTTCCACCATATTGCGGGCATGCCAGACACAAGGAAATGCATCCTTGAGCAATGTCTTATAGTTTCTGTTGAGGTCTCTGCCTGCCAAAGAGCAACGATAGTTGCCCACCACCACGCCATCTGGGTTCAGCATTGGTACCACCTGCAGTACCACAGATAAGGGAAAAAAAGCTGTCAGAGTTTTGAAAAAGCACATCATAACCACTTTTCACTTTAGAACAGTGTGCATACAGTGCATATGGTGTTAAAGGGAAAAAAAATCAAAGTGAGAACCTTGAAAATAAAATGATCCCTGAGCACTTTGGCATCATCTGAGTCCCCAAGCAAAAAGTCTAGGAATCCCTCCATTACCCAGGACCCATTGGTTTCCCCGGGATGCACTCGGGCCGTCACAACAACAGCTTTCTTGTTCCTGATGTCGTGCCTGTCTGCCCCGTTAGATGTTACAGTCATGACATACACGGCGTTCCCTGCAAGACTCTGGCACAGGACCCGCACTTTACAGAAGGACATCACTGCTGGATTGGAAGAAATCCGCCTGAGGTACTGCTGCAGGTGTGAGTAGGTGTACGGGTAGCAGTGGGCCAGGTAGCAGGTGTCCGAGTCATAGGGGAACCGAAGAGTCCAGGTGAGCGAGGACAAGGTGACAGACTCATTGTTCTCCTTTGTGTTCAAAACAAGCAAAAAGACAACTTTTGAAAAGAAAATTTGTGTGGAGAGATTTGAAATTCTCGCAAAACTCGGTTAAAAACTAAAGCGGATCCAGTTGTTACCTGGCAGCTGTTCTTGTAGTATTTGATGTTGGAGCCTGTGCGTTGCCATCCAATACTGTTCTCCTTCGCAGCCCTCTCGGAGTACAGGAGTGGCCTCATGCCCTGAGAATACAAACTCTTGATCTTCTTCAAGTTAACGATGGTAAAGCGGTATGTCACTCCGGCCTTCATGTTCCTGACTCTGAAGTAAAACCACTGACTGTGCTTTGCAGTGTACATGTCAGTACGCAGGGTGAGCTCATAGTCGTAGGTGCCCCTGAACGAGCAAGACAAAGTGGAGAGAGAGAAGCCGAACTAGCGTCTGAATAAAAATTAGGATATAATATAACGACAAACAGAGCAAAATCAAATTGACTGGTTACAGTGAGGAGACTCACACTTGGATAGCCTTCTGGAGGTTTCCACTCTCAAAGCGTGATTCAAACTCAAGGGTGAGGACTGAGTGATTGACATGGGAAGTAGTACTCTGAATGGAGCTCTGACTTCCTCCAGCACGAGAGCATGTGAAATATGAATGCTTGGTAGCTTAAAGGAATAAGAAAGAAAAACAGACTTTAAATTCAAAATTGAATAAAAAGTTTCAAAGATAAGCTTTCAGTGTTCTTGAAAACGAACATAAAAAGTTTTTTTGTTTACAGATTTTAGCAGTAAAATCGCTGAGTCAGACTTTCTGTCATGAAGCCAAAAATGATTAAAATAATAATAATAAAAATCAATAAACTGATCATTCAGCAACAAACCCCTCACTCTTTTTAGGACTTACCTGGGTCACTGCAGTACACCACCACCCCACGCTCCTCTCCAACAGGCATGGGTGTGTCCTCATGTCCTAAATGCTGATAAAAAGGCTCTGGCTCAGGAGGATCCCACTCTACAAAATATACACCAAATGAGTCATTACTTCTCAAAAATGTTTTATCATGTTCCCTTTAATTTTGTGAGCTCTGTGTGTGTATATAGATCACACACAACAGAGCATGTCAAGTTGTTAAATAGTTTAACGTACTATTTCACTTGTTCATCTGATTAAATGGTTTGTGATCCGTTACCAAGCCTTGTGGAATAAAGGTGTGATATGAATGAAAAGTTACCTATGTGCTGGATGATGTCACTGATAACTTCACACTCAACGGGCCAACGAGGGCAGGGAGTAGCTGGGAAGCTGACAAGGTCCAACGGTGCCTTCAAACTCAGGACAGGTTTGCCTTCGTGAAAGTTTAAGAGCAACTGCCTGGTTCGCAGGATCTCACTTAAGTTTATAGATGCTGTAGGAAAAAATAAAAACTGTACGGCCATACATTTGAGATAGTCACTTTTTCACTCACACACTCACACATTAGCAAAAGTGAAATTACTAAAAGTACACACACAGCCTTTAATGGAGACATTTCAGTAGCTTACGTTGCTCTCTTTCTACAAATCCATCCTCATCTTCCTCTGTGTATGAGTCACTGGTGTCTGATTTGTTCAACTGGTTGGTATTCCACAAATTCCTGATGACAGAGGCGATGGTTGCCATTCTCACAGTCTGATAAAGAAAACTATAAACCTTTAGTATTTTTGTACCAGTAAAAACAAAACATCTGCATTATTATCTTAGGAAATAACTGATTTCTATTTGTTTCTATTTTCCAGGTTTCACATCGTGTCATTTAAACACAAGATTTTTCTGCTTTAGCATTATTAGTGTTAGGTGGCATTTCAAGTTTTAATTGATGAGTCACAGTTTAATGGCAGCTGGATAAACACTGAACAATGGACCACAGGAATACTCCAGCCATGTATTTGCAGTCAAATGGAGCAAAGTTAGTTAGAAAACAGTTATGAGCCACATGACCAGCTACTTCAAAGTTTCCGAACATAAAAATCTAAAATAATGGACAATAATCAATAGTAAAAACTTTCATGCTTAGATATATTAGCCTTACATTCAGGGCCTGGGCAAAAAACAATGCGAGGCCAACTTGAACTGTTATTTAGTTTCACATTAGTTTCTACAGAGCTTACTTAAAATCATGGCTACGTTTACAGCATTTTAAATAATAACCACCTAGTAATCACTTACCTCTGTCACAATGAAGTATGTGAAATTTTGAAACAAAAAAAACCTTTGTAGAAGAAAAACTTGGGTCAAACACTGACAGGTTTCAAAGCACCCCACATTGCTAGCAGTCAGTACATTGCTAGGCAACCCAGAGGCCAAACATTGTGGTTGCCATAGAGATAAAGAGGCAGGACTTCATGAAGACGTTCCTGACTGATTTACCTTTTTACCAAAGTATCGAAAAGTAGTTAAAAGAATAATTTCATGTTACTTTTGTTTAGGACAAAGCTATCTTTTACTACATAATAAAGCAACAGTTTTGAAAAAAATTGTTTTATTTTTACAAAATATACAAGTTTCATGACACCACCCCGCACAAACATGGTCTACTTTTCATTTTTATGTACATGTTTATAAAAACACACTATAAAATAGACAATTCTTCCAAACAAACTTTGATGAACTTTTGAACTGTGTCTGTACAAAAATGTGACAAAAAAGTATTACCATGGCACATTTGGCACAATTATTTTTGCAAATACAAAAACAAAGTACAGACAGTCAAACCCCTCTAAGTGAGAATGGCCTGCCATGTAGGGGCTTGTAAATGTCTCTAGTATGAACAAAAATAAAACAATAAAGAAATCCCACTTAGTATTAAACATTTTTCACTTGTTAAGAACAAATCAATGATGTAGTTTTACAGACATTGCCGGAGCTTGCCCAGGCTTTTTGTTACGTGCTATTCATCAACTTTCGTTTCTTGAGGCGTTCTCGCCAGTCTTCAGGAAGTGCTTCAAAGTTGGCATTCTTCGAAGCTTTTCCACTGCAGAATAAAAACATAAAATAAAACATTACCACAATCAGAAACGCGAGATCGCAAGTAGAAAACAATGGAACTAATAAAAGTATACAAATAAAATGATGTGACTTTGTTAAGAACATACGTCACAAGCTGTTGTTGTTTCCAGTCCTCAATGCTCTTTTTGTTGAGCTGCTCTCTATCTTCATCGCTGGAGCTGCTCTTCTCTTCTTCATCCAACTCTTTCTGAATGCTCTGCCACTTCTTTACTAGTGAAGGCATTTTAGTCTTGCTCTTCTTTGACTACATAAATGGGAGAAAAATTACTAAAATAGATATATTTTAACAATTGCATATTTATACAAATGTGAAATTTGTGTGAATTTCAGAAGGTCAACTGCATGGTAATAACATTAATCCTCACCTTGTCTTTCTTTGGTTTCTTGGTCTTGTCCACAGTTGGAACTTTGGTTGCAGGAGGTTCATAAGCAGGTTGGGATGGTGGGAGTGGAGGCTGAGGAGGGGCAGGTATAGGTGGGGGGGCAGGAAGTTCAACTGGGATTAAAGGTGTAGTCACAGCTGGCACACCCCAGTATGCGGTTGCAGACATCAGAGGTGCTGAAGACAAAGACAAACCTTAGACCTTACCATCATGTAAAAATTATGATTATTCCCACACATATTGCTTGTATAATCATGTAGTATTAAATTTAAAACTAATGACAGCAAAACTTTAGTCAGAACTGTCTCTAGTGAGATAATGTTGCAGAGGTTTTATGGTGCTTTTACCTGCACAAACAGCCGTCTGAGTGTAGATAATGGGACTGCTTCCAATCGTAATGGTTTTACTCATCTGACCAGCTTTACGTTTTTGACCTTTCCCCAAAGCATTTGACTCTATAATCTGTCAAAATAAAAAACAACAAAAAGTAAAAATACTGAAAATACAAATGCAGCCCTGCCTATATTAATAAAAATTTTTTATTTGACTGCTTCCTGACCTTTATGCCAGCAGAGCCAGACCTCCCGCTGTCCTCCTCTGTTCCTGGGGCTGGAGGTTCCTCGTCGTCATCGTCCATCTCCATTTCCACTTCCATTATCTCTTCATCGCTGTCAGGTGGGGGAGGGGGAGGAGGGGGTGACTCTGGGGGTAGAGGTGGAGGTGGGGGGTTGTTGGAAGGTGGAGGGGGGCTATCAGGAAGTGGTGGTTGGGATGGGGACCAGTAGGAGGATGAACTGGGTGGTGGTGGTGGCGGCGGTGGTGCAGCAGAAGATTCTGCTAGAAATATAAAAAAACGGCAGGTGGCAGTTTAGCAGACATAAATTTAGGAGAAACACAGAGGTGTTGACGGGAGGCGTATGTTCCGGGATATTAATTCTTCCTTTTAGGGCCAAGTTCATAAAAAAAGACAGCAGTATTAAGCTGACCTGTAACGGCACCAGCTGATCCAGATGTTTTAGTATCCCCTTGACTCAGAGCCTGCATCTGTGTGCATGGACTGTCTTTAGGGTCCTCCTCCTTGTCCTCCTCTGTCGGAAACTCCCACTGGGAGACACCAGTCCGCTCCCTCACATAGAAATACCGCTTGTGCTCTCTAAAGAATGGAACAACAGACATAAAAAACAACAGTTTCAATGACTGTCCTTGAAACTTGCAGAGTGCCATGATACCCTGGGACAGTGGGGGCATAAAAAACAAACTTTATGGTGAAAACAGGATATAGGATAGTTGGTATGGACAGCAATTTTAGCTGTCCAGAACAAGGGCCCAATTAGAGTGTTATTATGGGTGTGGACAGGGGACCCACCTTGCTCTCAAGAATAAATAATGCAAAACAAATCATCTCTAGGTCCTGAAAGTAGCTTTCAGCAGCTCACATCATGGTTGTCACATTTTCTTTGTTTTAGACAACCATTCCCTCCCAGATAGAGGAAGACACGGGGGAGGAAACATCATCATCACCATAAACAATTGTAGATCAGACGATAACAATCACACAATCAATTCATCTAGCAAAAAAAGGAAATAATAAATGAAAAAAACAGGAAGACATAAAATAGAGTTGGTCTGACCTGCTGGATTCCCGTCATTGGTCCATCTTCACCTTTTGACGCATGACACTTGTTGCTTCCAGGATACCATTCTTTCGGCTTTGCATTCTGGGTGTTGTAGTCCTGTAAAGTGCAAGGCTCCCCCAAAACACCAACCCTTCTAACAAATACCCAGCCAATTTTTTTTTTTTCCTCTGACTGAACCCAAACTCAGTCTACAAACGCCCCACAACAAAGAGCTTAAGAGTCAGTTACAGGGACAAGGAGTCCTTTCTGTGGCGGGTATGTTTAACACGAAGCAGTCTGGCTCAGAGTGGATGCTCCCTTATAAGTATGTGCAAGGACTGTATCACAGAAACCTCAAGTCTATTTCTGGAAATCCACTCGGACAGGTTAAGCTTCTCCCCAAGTCATGTTACAAAGGCTGCAACCCCGGCACTGAGGGTGGGTGTTGAGACACCATAAAATGTTTGGGGGGCGAGGGTGGTTATAGATGTGAAAGGTAAGGAGCGCGTACCTGTCCCAGTGGCAGGACCAGCCTTTAGGGGTGGCGTTAAGTTCATAATATTTTATGTGTTCAGCAGCTTCTTGTAGCTTGCGGCGAAGATAGACCCCATTCAGAGCACCTTCCCTCCAGTCAGCAATCCGTGTCTAAATTGTAAAAAATAAAGGGGTAGAAAAAGCAAGAGAAGTAAGATGAACCCAAAAAGGAAAGAATAGGGACAAATAAAGCTACACAATTCATTGAAAAGATGAGCAAGATGTAAAAGTAATTATAATATATTTCCAGAAGGACAATTTATGATGGATAATTATGAGAATTTTAAATATTAAATACTGCTAAATTATTTGACACCAAGTGCTAAATATTTCAGGAATCTCAGCGAGATGGCTGCAACTGAAAGGTAACAAATGGAACGATTCTCTCACCTCAGTTTGGAGCAGAAGTAGGTGAAAGTTTGAGATTGTCTTCTTGTTTATACCCAAAAACTCCATCTTGCTAGTTAAGGTGTTTGCCAATTCTCCAATCTGAAACTATATTTTTAGCATTAAAAAAATGCTCTGCAGAGAAAAAAGGAGCATCTATCAGTAGTGATATTGCCAAGCTTACCTTTAGCTCAGGGGTCTCCTCTTCTTCTTTGACAAGAGGTTTTGGAACCAATAAATCCTCAGACTTTTCTGCCTCCTTGTCCTCTTCTTCTACCACACCTTCTAAGACTTTAGGGGGTGCTAAACACAAAGGTACACAGATGAGCAAAAACATAGGTAGTTGGGTTTTAATTACCATTATTTATTTATGCCATCATGCATGTAACTGCACAGTTGTGTAATCACTTCAACTCACCTGTCTCTGTATTGTCCAGTAAGTCTGAGCCTTGGCTGTTAGAATCAGGACTGGCAGCACATGGGAAGACGGCCTTCCACCTCTTCTTCTGAAGTGAACCACGAAATCCAGCGGTTTCTTGACTCGCTTCTGACAATGGACTGGAGCCCCCTGCACTTGCATCACCCTCTTCGAGTGCCCGAAGCTCAGCCTAAAGAAACAGATGTTAACACTTTGACATTTAACTTGGCTGCTATTCTGTAAAAGCAATATACATATACAGTGATATAATTGTAGAGTGGCATGTTAGTGAGATGAGCCTGTATGTGTTTTCTGAATTTGATTGTTCACTTCCTGTAGAGTAAGAGTAATGCAGGTGGATAAAAAAGGTGCTAGTTCAAGTTTGGCAAAACAGTTAACGTGGCAATAAAAATAACTAAAGACAGCTTTAGAAAAATCCTTAACAGTTCTTCAGACAAATAATTTCCCACCTTCTTCCTCTCCAGAGCCAGCTCCAGGTCCACTGTATCTTCCTCTGGCTCGTCCTCAGAATCCGAGTTGTTTCTCGACAGTTTCTTGGTACCGACATCTTTCTGGACTGTGATGGCTGAGTCTGACTCCAGAAGGGGTATAGAAGGGGATCCAGAAGGCTTTACACCCTCTCCGTCAGAATCCAAACTATTCTCAGTTTCATCCAAACCCTTAAGCAACCGTTTCCTCCATCTTTCCTCTGCTTCTTTAACTTCAGATGGGATAAGTGGACCAAGGAGGGATGCAGCCACTCCTTGACGCTCCTCCTCTTCACTTGTAAGACCAACAACACTTTCTATTACCTCCTATTAGACAAACACAAAAACAACATATTTGAACTTCGACCAGCAGATCTTTTCAAAACACAGAAACAAGATAATTCACATAAACCTAAATGAAACTTGCCTTCACTTTGGTTTCCTTTGGAGCTGTTGGGGCTGCAGCAGGAGCAGGATTTTTTTCTGTGTAATAACCTGTATGGACTGAGCCATTTCCATTAACGCTGGTGCTACAAGAAAATTTAAAAACACACTCCATAGTCAACAGAATTCTTTTAATAGAATCAAAACAAAGAATTTGAAAAGCTCCATCAACTAATATGTTATTACATGTTTCACGGATAAAGATATAATATTTTAGAATCGTTTTTCTCCTACCTGTTTGCATAATGACCCAGGCTTTGCACCTGATTAGCTAAATAGTTTGGCAGTTCCCAAGACACCTCGTTGGTCAGAGTGTTCCAGTAGTAGTAACAACCAGAGTTCTCGTCCCATACTTCCTGCCAGTCTCCCATCTCTACACCCACTGGAAAAGAAGTGCATGGACTTTGAGTAAATTTGAAACAAATGGCAGCGTAATTTATTAATGCTTTCAAACAATAACTCTATATCAAGATTGAGTTTTCCAATTAGCAGAATGTTTAAAAGGTGAAAACAAAATATTAGAATTGTAATATGTACTGTTTTGACCACAAAGCTCTGGCTCAGGAAAGCAGATGTTAGAATATAAGTCCTTGGGGAAAAAAAGACTGAATGTAAATAAAAGTTTGATTTAGAATTCAATATTTTTGTTATTTTACTCAACAGAAATGTTTTATTTTTGACAACCAGGGATTGTGAACAGTGTTTGATACACCAATTAAACCAGCTTTGGCAATAATTGTCTTCAAGCAAAATTTAACACCGACTGCAACAACATTTACAAACCATGCATAGATAATTGAAACTCAAAAGTACATGTATTATTTTCTTTGCAGCACCATGTATAAATACTTGCAGTCTGTGATTACCCATTGGCTGTGGGAAAATAAAAGTTAAAAAAGCTCTTGAATAACAAGATTTGAATTGGCTTTATCACATGGTCAAAATGTTTTAGGGGTAAATATCAAAATCACTGGTTCAGAAGAGAAATGTAATCACCTGGCAGCTATTGCAGTTTAACTAAGGTATCAGCATTACGAAACAACTTTAGTTGAAAAGTTGGTATTTACTACACACTTATTTTTAAAAACAGCTACGATAGTTACCTCCAGCTAATGAGTACTGCGTATTGTACTCAAATTCTGTGCCTTGCAGATTCTGTCCATCCTCCTCAGCTGGCTGCTGAGTTTTACCTTCAGGTTTGGGTGGGTTTACATTTGAATCGGGAGCTGCTGCATCATCTGTACTTGGCTGAGTTGTGATGGCATCAATTTCCTAGAGTGCCAAAAACAGTAACAAACATAAGATAAATTAATACAAAATTTTCAATGACAATAAACAGCATTCTAAGCATTAGAATAAATATGTAAATTCATGTGCTTTTAAATACAACATATCTGCTAAAATATACAAGGTTTTTGATGTGACTTAACATTAGTTCAGCTATACTCAGCTGGTGTAAAACTTAAATTTTCTAATGTAAAACTGAAAAACATTTGAATGACCTATCAGACTTGTGAACCTATACGCGACAGTCAAAAGGTTAATAATGGCTGTAATACTAACCTCATTAACAAAAAAAAAAAAACAGCTCGATTAGAACTGCAGTTTTTTATTTTTCGAACAATACAAAACTCTTACATATCCGGTAATAAAAACATGAAGTTACCCATCATGACTAAATGCTACAATTTTATGAACCGTCATAATGAACTCACAGCCATGAAATTGGCCAATGTGCTGTCGATATCCGCAGGCTGAGTTTGTTGAGAATGAGCTGTGGAACGGTTTCCAGTATCCTCTTCGTCGCTGTCCTCGTAAGCCCCAAGCAATGACAAACCCTCTAAATAAAAAAAGAAATACAACTTTGTTCAGTTCAATGAAAAAAATTGCATTGAAGCATGAGAACTTTTAAACTCACCTGTGGCTTTTACTGTTGGTGGCTTCATGTTGGTGTGTCTCATGAATCTGTGTCCATCACCTTCCTGTTCATCTGCTCAGAAACAGTCAATAATATAGTTTAAATGTTCATTGTAGCTGACAAACATCCATTGCAAACATTCACAGGGCCAACAACAGATACCTGATTAGGTTAATAACTAAAACGAGTTCCTTTCTTTAAAAAAAACTTAATAACTGTTACAATGCTTTTTTGTTAATCATGTTAATTCGGCTTTGGTTGATTTAGTCTTATGCTTGTTTTTGCTCTATTAGCGGGCCTGATACGTATAAACACAACAGTTCTTTCGTTTTCTTGTCGATAGCTTACACGCTAGTTATTGCTTACGAAAGTCTTTAAATGAGAAGTTTTAATATGAGAGCCAAAAATAACGTCATTTAGGGATCGATTTCTAAACTAAAACCTCGAACGGGTAAACTTATTTATTGCTTTAATAACAAGTAGGCCCATTTATCCGGTTTTAACCTTTTTAGCACTGAGTTAGCCCTTAGCTAACACGCTATTGTGCTAACATGTTGCAAATAGTACCATCGGATCCCGAGTTCGTTTCTTCCCTTTCTCCTGCAATCCCACCGCGATTCCCGGGAGGAGAAAGTTGTATGATCGTTCTCCGGCCGACGGCTCCTCCAGTGAGACGACTTTTCTTTCCCATTACTATTGTGTCTGCCAGAATGGAGTGTTCCTAGCGTCGACGCTCCGTTGCTTCGTTCAGGGCACGCACACAAAAAAAGAACGTCGGGGTAACAACGTCCGGTTCACGGGGTCATATTGTGTTAGCCGCTAGCTAAGTTGCTAATGGCTGTAGGAAGCGTAAACTTTGTACATTAAATAAGCCAGATTATTAATACGTATTTCGTGAAGTTTTCCTGGTTGGTGGCTCTAAATAACAATAACGAGCCTAAAAAGGTTTGTATTCGGGGCGTTGCTAAAAAAATTGACATGGGAGGTGAGGAAAATGGATTTTGCAGTTCTTCAACGGAGCCAGCCACTGATGTCTGAATTGAAGGATCCACCACAGAGTCAGCAGTTCACAGGACTCCAGGGAGAATCAAAAGCCCACACCGGGAGCGGATCAGACAAGATGGGAGCTGCGATGGGACCGATTCTTCACTGGCTGCAGGATGTAGCGGCTGTGACTCTCCTCAAAGCCCGACGGACATTACTCCAGGCCGCCATCCTGCTTTGCACTTTGGTTCTGCTGCTCTGGGTGTCTGTGTTTCTCTATGGGAGCTTCTATTACTCCTACATGCCCACTGTGAGCTTCTCCACTCCTGTGCACTTTTACTACACCTCTGATTGTGATGCCACACAGCCAGGTCTTTGCTCCTTCCCCACAGCCAACATCTCATTCATGAGGAATGAGAGAGGCCAGGTGATGGCTAATGGTCAGCCTTACAGAGTGTCACTGGAGTTGGAGATGCCCGAGTCTCCGGTGAATGAACAGCTGGGTATGTTCATGGTCAGGATGTCTTGTTACACCAAAGGTGGGAAGACTGTGTCATCGGTGGGTCGATCCACAATGCTGCATTATCGCTCCTTCCTTCTACAAACCCTAAACACTTTATGCTTCTCTCCTCTCCTGCTGACTGGGATGACTGAGCAGAAGCAACTCATAGAAGTGGAGCTCTACTCAGATTACAAGACAAATGCTTATGAACCCACAGTTGGTGCAGTCATTCAGATCATGTCTAAACAGGTCCAGATCTACTCATCTCAGCTCCGCATCCATGCTTACTTCACTGGTATACGATACCTTTTGTACAACTTCCCCTTGACGTCTGCCATGATCGGAGTCTCCACCAACTTTGCCTTCCTCAGTGTCATTGCTCTGTTTGGCTACCTGCAGTTTATATGGGGTGGGCTCTGGCCTCCGGATCAGGTCAGAGTCAGGGTCATGATGGGAGACAACACTCGCATTCAGAGGAGGAGAGAGGAGGCTCGGAAACGAATGGAAAGAGAGAATTCGCAGAAAGAGCTCAGCACTCCCGCAGAAATTGGATCCGTGAATGGGACCTATGGTCTTCAGGGAAATGGCACATTAGCAGAGATGTCATCAGAGAACCCCTCTGTCAAGCCAGATGCCTCTGGGGCTGAAGCTCCAGATAACAAGGAAGAAGAGTCTCATGATTCTGAGGAGCCAGAGGACGCTGACAGCTCAGATGTGTTAAATGGAAGCCTTCCATCTCAATCTAGAGAGAAGTTACTTCGCCAGAGACCTGGGCCTTGGATGAGTCTCTGAACTATAATTTCTGCATAATAAATGCTCTTGTGTTGCATATCTACTCCTATCTTTGGCACCTTAAACATAGGTCATCAAACATAAACAAAAGCAACCCCACACTTTAATGACATTTACATGCATGAGAATATAATATTGTTTTGTCCTCATAACAGTTTACCTATTTGTCCTCTGTTTGTTTTTCTGTTATCACAGCACTGTTACAAGTTTTATTTTTGTGCCAGTTCATTTTTGCGGGTGCTCATATCAGGAGGTGTTACATTCCAGTTCTGACATGTCATCAGATGTTTGCCAACAATTCAACACACGCTTGTTTAAAGCAGCAGAACCTGCTCAGAATTTAATGTCTGCATGGTGTTTTTTTTTTCCTCATCACAGCATAGTAGCCTAGTAATATTAAATAAGACAAAGTTTTAAAGTCTTCATGCTAAATTGATTCTCAACAGTAACTATTGACGTATAGGTCAAACATGATTCAACTTGAGGTTTGTGTTGGTGTGCATCTGAAACAAAATTGCTGAGCGTGTGACCTTTTTTTTTTAACAGAAGCTCTTACAGACCAATTTAATTTGGAAATTTTGTCCAAAAACAAGGATTTTTGTTGTTACAATTTCCCAGCAAAAGAAAACTTTGGTACAACCAATACCTTTATATTTCTTCCTGTAAATCTGTGTTCTGCACCAATTTGTTTGTGACATGAAGCTTGTGTAGTTTTACGCAGTAACTTTGCAGTTTAAAGTTTTAAAAAAAAGTTTATTTTTTGAGTTTTATTTTCATTACCAGTAGACACAGCATTTTAGATGAGTTATGCCGGTTATTGAATAAGTGTTTATTTAATGAGTGTACAGTATAACAAGGACTGGTGAAGTTGCAGTTTTGAAAGCTGATGCAGTTGATAAAACAGCTGAATTCTAACAAAGTAGTTTTTTTCAGGTAACCTGTACTTCAGGGGAGCATTGAAATGAAGGTTTTTTTGATAGGTTATGTAAAAAATGTGTTTAATGGATGCAAGATTATGTACCAAAGATGTTCTGGGAAATGGTGGTTCTTCAGAAGTTACTTAGGCACTTTTTTTTAATGCATTAAAATAATAAATAAATAAACTAGCAAACCTCTCTCTGGCAACTGTCTTTAAGTAACAAGTTTCAGCAATATTTTTGGAAGTCACTCACTTAAAATGTTTTTTTTTCATGATAAAATTTCGAGAACCCTTTCTCTAAAGACACCCAGTTATTTGATAAATACTGGTAAAATTAAAGGCATAACATTCTCACCTCTTTATGTCATCTTATTCACAATGCAGAGTGAACAGGCTAGCAACTAAAAAATGTGGGTTTTTTTTACTCTTCCTACACGGATAAATCCACATGCTAATATTTGCATTACAAATAAAAGAAGGACTTACTGAGTTATACAATCTTTTTATTTTACAATACTGCAAGTGCATGGGTTTGTACATGTCAGATGGTAGCAAAAAAGTTTTCAACACACAGTAAAGATCGACAATTTATGGACAAGCTGGGTAAAAATGGAAACAATGAAATTCTCAATTAAAATTTTCTCATGTAAAAAAACAAAAAGATTTGCAATGTTTTTAATGTCTTTTCCTGTTAAAAATGGCCTAAAATGTCTCTAATCACATCCTGCAAAGTGGCACTTATTCTTGTTTAGAGAACATTTTCCTGGTTCACTGGGGAATTACAAAACTGCCTTCATTATCTCTTTCTAACCAGAAGCTTTTGGTGATGATATTAAGGCCCATTAGAGGTCTTTATTCAAAACCACGGCTGCAATCTATCAAATGAATTATGCATTTGCAAAGGATAAGGAGGGCAGTCAGCGACTTCAACCATCCGTTATTTCTGTTAAAAATCCTGTCTGTTTTTAGCCTCAGCAGGTATAGAAGCTATTTCAGGCTGCATTGAAGTTCACTTTTTATAATTCTCATCACTAAGTGAGAACTCCCAAGTGTCAAATTGTGAGTTATCATGAAAGCACAGCAACAACTGCAAATTTAGATTAATTCAACATTTGTGTAATTTTCTGCAAACACTTTCCTGATTTAAAAAAATAAAAATACAAGGCAACTGTTACACATGTATCGTAATACTTGTAAAATTACATTATACTGCAAGAAATCTGTCTTGCACCTAAGATGCAAGATAGAATCTTGAAGATAAAATGATTAAAAACTTTGTCATGTTGTTCAAGGCATGCTAAGTAAAAGTCTAAACCTTACACTCTTATATGCCACAGTTTTGGACTGTTTTAATTTTTGTGAGTCACATTAAAATATTTTGATCAAACTATGTGATGCTCCCCTTGACACTCTGCTTTAAGGTGTCAGTCTGAGCTCCTCATCACAGCTGAGGCTCTGCTTCTTGCTCTTGATCCTTGTGCTTCTCCTCAGACTGGACCTCCGCCATCTCATCTGCCGTCTCACTCCCTGCTTTTGTCCCGTCCTCTTCCTGTTCGTCTTCCGAGCTGTTGGCCCAGCGCCCAACCCGTCTGACTCCCTCGCTTACCACTGGGGCGTTGACACAAGGATTGTGGTCATATATGATAAGTTTCAAGCTGCTCAAGTGAGACAAGTTTGGGAAACATCGTATTCTGTTCCGATCTACATCTATAATAGCCAAAAAGTACATTTCCATCAACACTGGTGGGAACTCTGTCAGCAGGTTCCCAGCAAGCCAGATACTTCGTAGTTCCTGCAGCTGTTTTAGGTCGCTTGGCAAACTCCGAATGAGGTTATAACCGAGGTGCAGGGTCTTCAGGTTTGTGAGTTCACAAATAACCTCAGGAAAGTCAGTGAAGCAGTTAGTCTCCAGCCACAAAGTTGTGAGTTCCCTAAGATCTTTTAGTTCTCTGGGAAGACAGTGTAGTCTATTGTTACCCAGATAAAGGATGCTGAGCTGGGGTAACCTGCAAACAGCTGAGGGGAACTCCTCGAGGCAGTTAAAGTCGAGGGCCAGGAGCTGCAGCTTCCTCAGGCCCTGCAGCTCAGAAGGTAGGCTGCTGAGGTTGTTGTCACTCAGGTAGAGCTTTACCAACTCATCAAAGACACACGCCGCAACGGGCAGTCGACGCAGCTGACGGCTGCTCAGGTCCAAAGTTCGATCCAGGGGCATCTCCTTTAGGTCCCCCACCAGGAAGCGCTGACAGCGGTCGGACGGGATGAAGGCGACTATGCCTCGCACGGCGTTGCCCATCTTTCTCCGTGTCTCTCGTGCACAACTTTAGCTCAGTGCAAGACAAGGGTTGCGCTTAAACAGGCATCTTTAAGTGAAGTCCCATTAATGCTCCTACAGCCCCCATCTGTATTTATTGATTTTTGTGAAGGCAAAAAAAAATCTAATTAGCAACCATTCAAAATCTCAACGTAGCAGTGATGCTTCACATAAATAAGGATACAGCTGTTACACGTTTACGATGCAATTTCAATATTTTATGGGTGAAGGTCACAATGTTGACTAAAGTAACTATCACATGGGTTAAACAGAAAAAAAAGCATAAAAGTAATCATAAACCTACTTTCCAAGATCTTTCAGCTCATATCCACGACTCTCAGCATCTCCATCAGTCAGCCATTTGTTTATCCAACTTAATGAGCAGCAAATGTATTGTTTTCCCTGTGCTGATACTCCCTGGTGATGTCCTCTCACTATCTCTCAGTGGTGTGGAGCTCTGCCCTGACTGTCATGGCTATAGCAACCACCAGTTTCTCTCCTCCCCATTTGTGCCTAATGACTTTCCCCCTTCTCCTCCAGGATGACAGAGGTAGTAGGGAGAGATGGGGAGGGCCACTGTGGAGTAAAACAGCAGATTAGTTATGAAAGTAGAGCAAATATGTGTATCTGAATTTGCACTACAAGAAATGTGTCATGTGTGTATATTGTGCTCACTAAAACCTGCTGGGTTACAAACAAGCCAATTTGTAAGCCGCAGTGCTGGGTCAGATGTGGACGGAGCCAGCCCTGCGTATTTTTAACTGAGTTCTACCTCTGAGCCAACTACTGGTTAAAATGTTTCGATGCAACATTTGGTCAAATCAACCAAACCTATAACCCAAGAGCTTTATGAGTTATCAAAACAACCCAGTAGTTTTCAGTGAGTAGCAAGTCTTTGCATGTTATTATTTTCAATTAAGCAAAGGTAATTGGCCTAAAAAAAGATTATAATTTGTATGGAACGTTCATTGTTAAAAATATGTGATTATTCACTCAAAACAAACTGCAAAATACTAATTAAATTTTCTGTATAGGTTCAAAAACAACAACCACAATAATAATTAATAATACTAATAACAAGACACGTTTCTTATCTTTTTTTACAGAGCAGCAGACTGTTTGCTGCATGTGATCCCTGCCTGCATTAATTAGGATCTCTCTGTGTAATCTTGTACACCTTTATTAGGGTTATTTTCCAACACGATAAAATGGAAAGGAATTTCCTTTTCCTTATCAGGGGGGCAATACTTGACCTCCATCTGCTTTCACTCACTGGCACACCGTTTATAGCTCAATGGCTGAGGGCCTCAAATAACCAAAGTACAACACAGACAGAGGACACCGCTACGATTTATTCACTCAGAAAAGCTTGTAGAAGAAGTTCAAAGACTTAGAACTAAGTCATTTCTAATTTGGGTGATTAGTGGCTGTTAAATAATTCTATTTAAATTATTATTCTTTATTATTTATAAACAACAGGAACACCAATAGCCCCAGGTCCTATTTATCTGTTTTAATATTTGTTGTTGAATTATTGGACTAAATACACATAGCAGTGGCATACAAATGAAAAACATTTGAACTGCCAAAGCAGCGGTCATAAAGCCAAGACTCAAATGCACATAAGAGCAGTCTTACTTTTTCCATTATTTATCCTTTTTTACATTTAAATAAAAGTATGAATAATAAATAACAGAAATATCACAGTAATCATCTCAGAACCAATCAGACAAATGTGGCTTAGTTATTATGGTGACATTTAAGGTGCACAACTATGTTTACAGCACAGCAGGAAGTTATGGCAGGAATTGCAAACTATTTTCAATGCAAAATTAAACAATATTCTAATTTAATAATTTTATTAGGTCTCATATTGTATTACTATTTGGTATAGTACTACGGAGAAGAAGCAGTTAACCCCGGCAAGGTCGTAGCAAGCTTCAGGTTTGTGTACGGAAGTAGTCAGCGGGTTGAAGGTCAGAGAGTAAAGGCTACACTTCTTCTTTCGACTGGAAGTACACACAGCCATCTTGGATCTAACGAAGCGAAGGGAAATTGATGCGGTGGGGTTATTTTACTTACTAACACTCGTGTCAAACGAGGTATTACAAATTTCACCTCTCAGCTGGAGCTTCTTTTTGTGTTTCTGTTCCGTTTCGATTCGTAGCAGGTCGTTAGCCTTTAGCATTAGCTGCTTTTTGCTGCAGCTGCTTGCGAGCGTAGTGTAAAAGTTAGCCGACCAAACGGACAGCTGACTAGAAATATAGGAATAGAAGAGGCTCATCACAGCCAGATATTGATTGCTACTTAATCGCTAAGTCGTAGTGGTGTGTAACTGGAAGGCTGTTATATTCCCCTGATAATCATAGTGGCTGAAATTAAGCTATCAGACCACCTAGCATGCTAACGCTAGCCTCTTAACGTTAAGTGTGTTGGCTAACCTGGTAGCATTGCTGCTGTTTTCACTCACAATCAAACTCAGAAGTCTCACTAGCATTTAATGTAAAAAACTATCAACCATTTGGGTCTGCAGCTATTTTATATTTTTGGGTACTTAGATTAATTTGATTTGCTATCAAATTTCAACATCTTTATCCCAAAGTTTTCTGTTTTTTTATTTTTATCAACACCTCAAAGTAAAACTGCAAAAATCTTAACAATTTTTAAAATCATTTTTTTTATAATTTGCTCCCAATTATTAAGATATTTCAGTCTTTTTAAAGGGGTCTTGTGTAATAGAGCTTCAAGCTTTCAGAAAGTTTTTCAGATTTTTTTTGCACATTGTATGATTGTCACTTCGGTGTAAAGATAGCCCCTAAACTGAAGAAATGAGCTAGTGTTCGTGTTTGCACATCATAGACAAGAATAGCTAAGTTTAAACTTGATGCTTAGTCACTTTGTAACTAGAAACTTGTCCCAAACAGCCTTTGTCCTAATTTTATTAGGTGCACCTATGAAAACAGTTAGGAACATAATGTAAAGAGGCTGTCAAAATAAACGTGTTTAATTTAAATCAGCAAAATATTGATTGCAGGATGTCCTCATTTGATTCTTGATCTCTTATCTGTTTTTGGTTTCCCTGATTTCAATTTTCAAAACATTCTCTCTCCAGGTGACAAAAGGCATGTTCGGTTCTAGAAAGAAATTTCCAGACTTTGTCGAGGTAATCGATAATGACTTCTCTGATGACATTTACTACAACCAGCCGTCGATGTTTCCACATCGATCGGACAAAGATGTAAGTTTGGCCTCACATCTACATTATTAGGTGTTGATTTCTGTTTACTTAGGGCTACTTTGTTCTCAAATCTTTCATTACAGATACTTTCGTCTCCTTCACCGTCGTCTGGTCAGCTGTCACAGCTTGGTCCAAGTTTGTATGCTCCACAAAGTGAGTGCTTGCAATTGTGTTATTCCTGCCACAGATTGACAATTTTTCTATATGTTACCATTAGTAGAAAACCTCATGCTTTTTTAAAAAATAGACTGCTCTGACCCAAACTTTTACATGTGTGATAAAGAGTTGGCGTGAAATTAACACAAAGTGTAAAGATTCCTGTCTGGATTTTTCTGAGATTATTATTATATACCATCTTCCTTCTTGTTGGTTCTTCCTGCAGGTGCAATCGGTTACCCCGTTAGAAGCATGGGAAACAGTACACCTCAGTTAAACCGAAATCTGACGCAAGGGACGCAGCTACCAAGTCATATCACCCCAACAACAGGTGTTCCCACCATGCCCCTCCACACGCCTCCATCACCAAGCAGGTGTGTTTGTTGTTGCTGTTTTCAGAAGCTCGCTTGTCTTGTCAGAGTGAAATCCATTAAGGCCGAGGGGATGGTGGTTTTACAGGGGGACGTTACCAATGAATACGAGGAACATACTGAACCACTCTCAGGTTGGTCAAGGCATCGGGATAAGCAGCAGGACCAATAGTATGAGCAGCTCAGGGCTTGGAAGCCCCAATCGCAGCTCACCCAGCATCATCTGTATGCCCAAACAGCAACCAGCCCGTCAGCCCTGCACCATAAGCAGGTAGATATATCTGGTCTATTTGATTTATTTTTGTGGAGATCTGCTTTGAGACTATACATTACATACTACATCCAAAGACAAAATATTTGAATTCTTGTCTTTAAAAAAGCCTCTGTATGCTGCTCTTCTTTTTTTTTTTTTTGCTTTTATTTTGCCGTTTCAGCATGTCAGGGTTTGGTATGAACCGTAATCAGTCTTTTGGAATGAACAACTCGTTAGCAAGCAGCATCTTCAATGGCACAGGTTGGTGGAGTTAACTTCATAAAGTTGTAATATGTCTAGTTAGTTATTTTATATTTGCTCTTGATAGTAAAACCACAAATTTTAAAAACATGCATTCAGTAACAGATAAAATATAAAATAACTATAAAATAAACTGTTCTTTTGTCTGTTAAGCGGAACGGTCATTAATTTGTCAAAAAGTGCATATGTAATTTATGAAAAATCAATCCTTTACAGGGGTTTTATTATGCTCATTCTCTATGTAATAATACTGTAATATCAACCTTACAGTTGTCACATAGGTAAACAAAAAGTATCAAAAAAGATAATGTATTATCCTGTTAATGCAGATGGGAGTGACAGTGTAATGGGACTGGATTTGTCAGACTTCCCTGCTTTAGCAGACAGGAATCGAAGAGAAGGGACCGGAAATCCAACACCATTGTCCAACCCACTGGCTGGGCGGGCTCCTTATGGTAGGCCATTAATGTTTTGTTTTCGTCTCTTTATCTGGTTTGTAATATTTGTAAAGGTAGTATCTCACTGGGCTGCAACAGTTGGAGACTATTTGTGACGGAACTTTGTGAAAATATAAGCAAAGTTTTCATTGCATCCTCATTGAATTCTGAGGTTTTTCAACTAGGTGTGATATAAGCAGCTGAAATAAGTTTCCTTCATATGGTGGTTGGGCTCAGCCTTAGAAATGGGGTGAAGACCTCTGTCATCCATGGGAGATCATGGTAGAGCCATTCCTACTTATCATGGAAAGGATTTAGTTGACTTGATTCATCTGCATCTGATTGGGTTGCCTCTTGGACACAGACCCAGAACTCTCAAAAAAATAACTGGACTACTAGTTGGAAGCTTCAGAATTTTCTTTTAATTTTTTACCCTTTTTTGGATTGACCTTGGCCTGGATGACTGAGAATCTTCACCAGCACACAGACCCAGAACTCATTGGAGGAATTGTTTTTTACGTCAGGCCTGGGACAGCTTTAGAGTCCTGCAGGTGTAGCTGGGGAGGGCGATGTCTGGGTTTGTCTCCTGGACCAGTTGCTTCTGCGACCTGACTACTAATAAGCGGTGGAAGGTGGAGATGGAGCTTGCACAGCTGTATTCTAGCCCTTGCACATTATTTTGTTGCCCACCTCCACCCACAGCATACCCTCCTCAACCCACTTTGTACTGGTTTTGTCAGCATCCATTCACATTTACCATTTAATTTACTAGAATACATTTTTGAAATGCCCACTCAGATATTACCTTAAAGGATTTGTTTGAATTCAGATCCTAAAACTACTGAGAATGTTTACTAATGCTACAGTTTTGTTAATTGTTTTGCTTTCATTATTTTGGGAAATCCTTAAGTTGGCATGGTGACAAAACCGTCAACTGAACAGACACAAGATTTCTCCATCCATAATGAGGACTTTCCTGCACTGCCTGGGCCAAACTATAAGGACACCACACTGAACAACGATGACAGTAAAACTGTAAGAGCCACCGATGGCCCAACAGGTCATCCTCGTATTTGTATTAAGGGTATAGATCAAAAGGAGTCAACATTCTGAAGTTGCCTTTTTCTGTGAGTTAAAATGATTTTTTTTTTCGTTTCTCGTTAAGAACTTGAACTCCACAAGCAAGAGCACATCCAGCACAGATGGGCCAAAGTTCCCCGGAGACAAGACGGCGTCAGCACAGAACAACAACCAGAAGAAAGGGATCCAGGTGTTGCCAGATGGTGAGACTTCACAGCCAATCGTATCGCTCCAATTCCTCTGAGACATCCCTTCTTAATCGCACAGCTTGGGTGAGGCAGTTGGGCTCTCTACCCTGTATTTGGAGTTTGATGAATATTGGATAAGCTATTGTGAGGAGACCAAACATTTTAATATTCAACATAAATTTTTTTTGTCTGTGAAGATCAGTTTAAAGAAATTGTGATTGGCTTGTTTGCTCTCCGATGTGTACACAAATCACAGTCTAGAAATATGGATGTGGTTTCACAGTAAGTATGTGCTGTAGATCACAGCTCCACAGCAGATCTGTGGTTTGTTGAACCTTGGATCGTTCTGCCGCTGCAGGTCGGGTGACGAACATTCCCTCTGGAATGGTGACGGACCAATTTGGCATGATTGGTCTGCTGACGTTTATCCGGGCTGCAGAGACTGAACCGGGAATGGTCCACCTGGCACTAGGAAGTGATCTTACGACATTGGGACTCAACCTGAATTCACCAGAGTAAGACAACCATTTTACTGTAAACACAGTCATTTATTTTTTTATTAGATGTAAGTCAACAAAGGAAAAATAAATAGTACAAAAACTTTACTTAAGTTCATACTTGAATTCTTCTTCATGGTTTTTACCAAATATTATCAGTCAAGCACACATTGTTTTCAAAATTATTGCATTGATTTAAATTATTAGGGATGATTTTTCTAAAAAGGACTTCCCTCTTTGACAGAAACTTGTACCCCAAGTTCGCCTCTCCGTGGGCCTCAGCACCTTGTCGGCCTCAAGATATTGGTAAGAGAAAGGATGTGACAGGTTTTAATGAAATTATTAATTTTAACAAAACAAAAACCGTTTTGTTACACTAATGGCTGTTAAGTGGTGGTTTTTGACAGAAATGTTATGGCTTGATAACTTCTGTCTGCACTTGTATTTCCAGACTTCCATGTTCCATCGGAGTATTTAACCAACATCCACATAAGAGACAAGGTATTTATGAGCCTCGTAACAATTTTACAATGTGCATTTCGTATTATAGGATATAAAACTAATATTTATTTTCACTGTCTTTTTCTCCAGTTGGCTGGAATTAAGTTGTCTCGATATGGAGAAGACCTGTTGTTCTACTTGTACTACATGAACGGAGGTGATCTACTACAGATCCTAGCAGCAGTAGAACTGTAAGTATGAGTTTTCTTCGTTTTAGATTAGCAACAAGATTTAACAAAGTCGCCATTAAACGCGGTATTTTGTCCTACAACACTGAATACGACACCACATTAAGTGTCACTTCCACCAAAAAAATGTGCGCGTATTCTTTTTCTCGTTATTTTAATATTAGTGTTGATTTTGTTTTTTATGTGGGAAAAAAAGTTTTGTGTAAATGTCAATGGCGTATAAATAAACTTGTTTGAAAATCATCTACAAAGTGTGCATCTATATATAAAATGAGCCTTTTTACTGATTATATTGAACCACACTGCTGTGGCTGGTGTTCAACGAGATCAGGCGCTGTGGTGCACTCGGTGATCTCGATCCAGATAAATTTCTACAATCAGGAACCTGGTCCGGTACTTCTCTCCAGAGATACAGAAAGAAGTGACTGTGGTGACTGGTGAATCATTCCCCCCCCAGTTTTATTTGACCTATTGCTTTGATTACTCCTGTCACTGTCTAGCTTTAACCGGGATTGGAGGTACCACAAAGAGGAGCGGGTTTGGATAACACGAGCACCTGGGATGGAGCCCACACTCAAGACCAACACCTACGAGAGAGGCACCTACTACTTTTTTGATTGTCTTAACTGGAGGAAAGTTGCCAAGGTAAGACTTTTTTTTACTTTCGTTTACCGACTTGTGAACTTTGAAAACGACGCTAAACCTCTTCCCACATCTCCAAGGAATTTCACCTGGAGTACGACAAGCTGGAAGAAAGGCCTCACGTGCCAACAACCTTCAACTACAATCCAGCCCAGCAGGCCTTCTAAGGCCCAACCAGTCCAAAGGCCGCAGCTGTTCCTGCACACAGCACTGCTGTCTAGGACAGGCGCTGTGGGGGACACACAGCTTGGTTTTTATTCCTCAAGGATTCAGCTGTTAGACTGCAGGGGTTGTGATCACCATTAAACTGTCCTGCCTTTTTCTGAATTTACATTCTACTCAAAACACTTGTTCCGTTTTTATTCTATTTTTTTGTCTTGTTTTGAGCAGGGTCTGTGTTATGTTTACGTCTCTGAATCTGAAGCCTTCTTTCTCCTGGAGGGGAGGACCGGCCTTGTGACAGAACAAAGGTTCCACCTTATATTTACAGCTAGTGTTCTGAACACAAAAAGGTGGAAAAGTTAGCATTTTCAGACACAAGTGAAGGGGTGAAAGAAATGCAATGTTTATTGTTGCACTATATTTAGTAATAAAATAACACAAAATTTGTTTGTGCTTTTTTATACGAACACTCCTCGATAGTGTTTACCCCACCTCCTCTTCAATTCATCACGTTTTGGATCATCTCCTTGTGCAGCCGTTTAGATCTCATTTTCTTCTTCCATCAATCTTTCCCTCCGAAACCTCTGTATTTGCACTACCAAACATTTTTGTTTCTGTTTCACATTTTTGTCTGTTTGTGATTTTCGAGCCGACCAAACATCAACAAAAATCTGGAAGCTGCTTTAGTTTCCAGTTTTCTTATGAATCCTCCCAGAGGCTGAACTATTACCAGCTTTGCTCAAGAGCAAACAAAACACTTTCCAGTCTTTGTTACAATTTTGTAAAAATAGTACTTTTGTTTTTTGCATCACATAAATTAGTACATTTATGTATACCTGTGTCTACATATATATATATATATGACTGATATATATATATATCTATCTGTATATATAAATATGACATCTATTTTGGGGAAAGAATGCCCTACCTTGTACCTCGGTTTTTATGAGGTAAACATAGATGAAATATGTGGATGTGACAGAAGTTTTCTGGATTTGCTGGGTGTCATATGACACTGGGGGCATTTACATAAAAATACAAACAATGTCATTAAAGGAAAGGCCTGATTCTCACCCTTCAAATGGAAAAAAAGTGGAAATCGTCCCTAGGATTACAGTTAAGAGGGATGCATTTCAATCTAGACTGTTTGAAAAGTGGACAATGACATTTCAGAGAAATGGAGAAAAAAAACTAAATTTGCTAAAAAACAAAAACTGAAACCAATCTTGTATATTTTGATGTTAACAGCTTTTCTTTGTATTAAAGCAGAAAAGGCTTTCCTGAACCATTGTGTCGTGTTGTTTACACATTCAGAAAGTCTGCTTTAGAAATTTGTATTAAAAAAAAAAATCACAAAAGCAAAATTTTTCCATGTTTAAGTTTACAACTAGTTAGTCACAAATGCAAAGCTGCACATTCAGAGCTTTAGGAAAAACTTTCAATTTTAAAGTCCTTCATTATTGACAGTTTTATTTGTTTGTAAAAGATTTAAATGTTTATATTAATTTATTGGAATGTTGCTTTAGTTGTACCATGTGTTCCGACGAAACTAAAATGATTGAAACGAAAAACCCCTCCAGCAAAAAAACTTAACTAGCAGTTTTTTAATGTTAGGAAGAAAGGTTTGTAAATGAAATTACCAAATGATGCACAATTTTTGCAAAGGCACATTCATTCATACAATGTATAAAATGTTCAACAAATGAAGCACTTACAGTTGGCATATGAAGAAAACATTCAGAGGTCTTTAAAACAGAGCTTTTAGTTAAAATTGTGAAGATCTGATCATTTATTATGAGACGAGATTTGATTTAATAAAAAAATGCACATTTGTTCATGACTAAATCAAACCAACCATTTTATCTTTAATTTGTTACAGCAACCCTTTACAAAAAGCAGCCGTTTGTGTAAATGTGACTAATCCAAACTTAATGGATGTTGGCAGCTGCAGGATGCTGAGCCGATGTTTCTGTAAAAGGAAACACTAAGAGACTTCCTGTGGCAGCTCTTGAAGCACACAGAATTCTGTGAAAATGATTGTGGTGGTTTATCAAAACATCCAGTCTTTTATCTCCTAACCACACACACACACACACACACACACACACACACACACACACACACACACACACACACACACACACACACACA
>JAVKLF010000011.1:16540793-16552530 GCA_034783495.1 Millerichthys robustus | reverse complement strand
GTTTGTGTTTGAAGGTTCTCATTGTTCTCAATGTCATGAAGGAAAAATCAAAGTTTTTAAATTTAAGATTTGGAAGCAAAATTAGTGAAAGGCTGTGCATTTGTTCATCCAAGTACTTTGTTTGCATTAAGTGCATATCTGCATTAGAGAATTTCATATCCATGAATCTACTACTGGAGTAAACCCAATAAAAGCACATCTAACACCTTTTTTTATTTTTCTAATGAGTGCCTTTAATTAGGCTTCACAATGACCTGAGTATGATTAGAAGATTATTACTGAATAAAAAAGCCATTATAAACTTTATATTCATCCCTGTCTCTATCTATAGACTCACTTGTTTTATTTTAAGACTACATGTTTCTGGGTCAACAGAATATAAAAGTTATATGCATCTGTCACTTTGAGAAACAAGAATTGGCCCCGTTTTACAGTCTGACAGCTCCGTGAGGGTAGGAACCACTGATAAATGGTGTGCTTCTTTGCATTTCCCTTTCCCAGCATCTACCTCATATTTGTTTCCAGCAACGATAAGGCCTGAATTTATCAGCACACTCAAGAAGACAGAAAGGCGTTGCCTGTATTGAGCGCAGAAGATCTGGGTAATTAGCTGACAGCTGACTCAGGCTACTCGCAGCTTTGTGTGTCAGGGTGGGGATGGAAAAACTGATGAAGCACATCTCCTCGGGTGTCATAAAGCTTTGCTTTATGGCCAGTTTGTGTAGCCCAGCAGATTAAGTTCAAAGAAAGGCGGCTGGTCTTTTCTCAATGCATCTTAAATCCTGTTTCCCCTCAGCTGAATCTGTAGATCAATTCTTTGTGCTGAGATATCCCTGGTGTCAGCATCCAAAGGGAAGCCACAAGAAAGATGAGAAGGACTGGGTATCTAAAAATACATTATTAAAGGGACAATTTCACCTCAGATCTAATAGTAGTTACAAAGCAGCGTGACTCTTGTAGTGAAATTGCTTACTTTCGATCATTCTGTTGTGGCTTTCATCAGTATCATAAGCAAGAAAGCTCACAGCTACCAGCAGGAGAGAATTGCAGCCTCCGTAGGAATGTGAACACTGCCTTTTAAATTCAATGTTCACATTCAAAAGACAAGAAAATCACAGGCAGTCAGTGGTTTGTCTACAGTTTGTGCAATGAGTTTCCTTACAAACAGTGTTTATCTCGAGACAGCAGCTCCCGCGTTAAAAAATAGGCCGGTGCTTGGAGACAGCACACATTCTTTTTTCTGTTTAGACACAAAGTACACACAGAACTTATAGCTGTCTAATCTCTGGCCGTACGGCACAGCAGACAGAGGCTGACTGATACTGATATCATCCCTGTGAGGTTCCAAGATAAATTAATGTTTTCTCACATCAAAAACAGAAGTTACTAAGATTCATCAGAGGAATGGGGCCAGAAGACAATCTAAAGAAAAGATTCTGACTATCTTAATTCTCTGTTTTTTTACTTTGAGTCTAAATACATGCCCCCTTCTGATATACTGCTAACTAATTAAACACATGAAGCAAGCAATTTTCATATGTAGATGGTTTATTTGAAAAAGTCTTTAAAAAAATGAAAAAACATGTCCACCACATAACACTCAACACTTAGTAAACTGTGACACATTTTTACAATAAAGACAAACTAAAGAAATAAATACTAAACAAGAGTTAATGAGCACTGCTGAAATTTTCATCAGTATTTGTTTGCAACAAAATGTGTTGTTTTAGGAATTTCATCGGAAACCGTTCAGAATTAAGCCCAAGAAATTGGCTTCAATTCATCGTTTCCTTCATCTTTGAAATAAATCCCCTTAACTTGCTCTAATACCATCACGTGTATTTCAATCCCTCTGCAAATAAAAACCATACAAAAGCTAAACAATGAAAAAAACAAAAAGATAAATCATAAACTCATTTTCACTGGAACTCACTATAGTGCTGTAAGACTCGTGAGCGGTGTTGAGCTGCAGGAAGTTTTCCAGATCAGTGGAACAAAACCAGAACTTCTAACCAATGCCAACCCAAAGAGCAGTTTTCAAAAAAACTGCCTCTGGGATCGCTAGCTGTCTGCATGTGTACGAGCTCATCGGGAGTTAGTTAAAAATATCTTCATTAATTCTTATTTGTCTATGACACAAATGCCATTTGTGTGCAAACTAAATCTGCCCCCCATAAACTGTCTCGTTTCAGAATTTGGAAATATTCAGAAAAATGTGTGACTGTGTTGACATTTTCTGGAGCTGCTGTTCACACACACGTGCACGAGCACAACACTTGATAGTGGGAGATTTTCTCTCTTAGAGCTGAAAATGTGAAAGAAGGGATTGTTCTTCAACAGGACAAACTGCAGAAAAGGCAGACATCACTTTGTTTTCCTACATGTTAGAAGAGATAAAGGCTCCTTGTACTGGTGTTGATTCAACACGTTGCTGAACTTTTCCGACTTTTCAATTAGAAAGCAAGTGTTTTTGCACACTGACTCAGCTGCTCATACAGTCACAGCAAATCCAAAGAAAATGCCATTTACATTTTTCCATGATACCATTCCATGATAATAATAAGGCATTAAAGGTAAGGTCAAATAAACTCTCTGCACCATGTCCCAAACTAAAAACCCAGTTTCAAAATCATCATCCTACATTTTGAAAAGCAACAGGGCTATTTTTTTTTTCTGTGCACAGTCTTGTTTATTTTCTAAGGCATTTGAACTCGAATGAAACAAGCAGTGGTGCAAGAATGTGCAAGAAACCCTCTCTTAGATCAGCAGGTTGAGGACTCAGGAAACATTTACATCAAGAAGGAAATGGGAATATATATCCACAGTATTGAATATCAGATTCAAATTTCTCAAAAAGGATTAGATCCTGTCTGAAAAGGGAGTATTACACAGTAACCCAAGTGTACATAAAGAATTATAATAATATAATTTGGGTAAAACCAAAGAAATGTTGGGTACAAAAACACCGTATTCTGTATTGTCAGTTTTTTTCTTTGTGTTAAAGAATTAAAGCTGCAGCTGTTGTTTTAATACTGGTCAATAGCTTTACACGAATTCTAAAGTTATACGGATCCTGCCTTCATTTAAGACTGAATTAGAATTTCTCTAAGCCCAGATGGTGTGTTGGTATCAGTGCTATTTTATCTGGCATGTTTAACGCTGATCATGTTTTCTAACTTTAGCCAAAGTTAATATAAGATACATTCATTTTATCAGCATCTCGACAGGTGGAAACTTCACCATAAATAAAGGAACAAATAACTTTTTGAGCAGGTACTACAATCACGAGACAGGTTGAAATATCCTGTGTTCCACCAAACTGTGTGACAAGTTTCTGAGTTCAGCAGCAGAATAAACCTGTCTGTATCCCAGCAGAGCCAGAGTGTCGTTACAAAGGTTTTGAATCGTTCTCACAATGTCAAAGCTCAGCCGATGTCTCCAGCTTTCTGCCGTGACTCTGGAGTCTCTGCTGGTGGAATATTTGTAATTCCACTCAGGCGGGTTTGACACGTTACTGTTGGTGTTCTTCACAATCCACATCCTCACCCTGTCCTCCATCTCCAGCCCAACAAACCTGTAGATCTCAGTCGCTCTGGCCTCGGGGTTGAGGGCCAAGTCCTCGTACCGCACCAGCAGGTAGCGTCCCCTAAGCCACGCTGGTCTCTGCAGACCTGTTTCGACCGAGGCCGCCATGTCCTTACAGGTGCTGGTGATCTGCGACAGGTCCACGTATCGGGGCTGCCGACCGGTCACATTCCATATCTTCCAAGCGCGAAACTGTTCAGAAAAGGCCATTATGCGTGAAGCCAGGATGGCTCTGGGGTCTCTCACCAGGTGGATGATCTTCAGGTCCAGGCGAGGGTCTTCGGTCAGGGTGCGCAGGTCGCCCACCTCGGGGATCCGCACAGTCTTTATGGCTACATGTCCCCTGGACAGACAGGACATGGAGGCTAAAGTGAGATTCAAAGCACCACACTTTTTAGGACACCAGCTTTCGTCGGGTGGATCTACTGCATCCGCCACTTCCAAACACACGGGAGGGGAACAGAGGGCGTGGCTGGAGCTCCGTCTGAACAAAGAGCTTGTGACGTGGTCCAGAGGCTCAGGGCGGATATAATTCTCTATAAAGTGAAGCTCACAGGTGTAAAGGTTCAGGAGGAGGTCTCTGTACGCTCCCAGCAGGGCTCGGCGGTCCAAGGTCCGACGCAGCCTGCTGCTAGAGTTGGTGAAGGCCTGCTGGACGTGGTAGAGAGGCTCAAACACATAGAAGATCCCAGGATGCTGGTTGAGGAGCTGCCCGGTGAAGGAGGAGCCGCTGCGTGTGGTGGCAAACAGCAGTATGTGCTTCTGAGGAAACTCAATGGACATCCAGCTGTCGTCACACAAGGCTGTCCATCTGGTGTCTAAAGAAAAGAAAGAAACAATCTATGTTTAGAATTACTATTATAAATTTTATTTCCTCAAAAAAAATTACAGCCTTAAATAACGCATTCCACAATGCATGGTTATGATTATTCTAAGCTCTGATGATAAACAAAATCTATTTCTCTCATTTCAGAAGAATAACTTCAGCTCATAAAAGTGAACTCAAGTAATATATAACCCTGGAAAACTACTGAGTAAAGCCAATAAAGTCTAAATAATTCAGAGGGTAAATATGCATGATAAGTTGCTTGTCTGCCAGTGATTTCAGAGGGGGTTTATGAAATGGCGGATCTCTAAATATAGAGCAAATAGCTAATGTGTAATTACTGCTGATGAAGAGTTGATTGCAGGGGGGATGGTTTTTTTTTTTGATTCACAGGAGCTCATCACTGGCAAGTTACATCTGTGCAATGAGAGGGTATTAAAGCAGATAAATTGTAGGATAATTGCCAAACAAATCACGCATATTTCACTTCTCTATCCAATCCACTTACAGGGAATTCCCTTATTAAACGCTCAGCTTCCTCCCTTTTACTTTTGCGTCAGGAAGAGCAGTGATGATGAAGACTCGTTCTTTCTGTCCTGAATGAATAATACACACATTAAACGCTTTGCTTCAATTTTAATTTGTTCTGAGCTTGTACCTCCATGGTGTCTGCTCCGGCACCTGTAGGCCCCCCGGCAGGGTCCAGACAGTGAGTCCCTCAGTGTTCGGATGGCTGTATACTGGACCCCCAACGACGCACACACCAGCAGCAAAACCGTCTTCCAGGAGCACTCCATCCTGCCCCCACCTCTGGCTCTACATCCTTCACGCTGAGGCCACCGGAAAGGTACAAAAAAGGAAGAATTAAATGAGATTTCATTGTGATGGATTGAAAATTTTATTTTTTACAAACTATTCTAAAACACATAATTATGTTGCTGATCTAGAATTCACAATATTCCCCTTTTTTGTGTCTTTTATTTTGGATATTTTTTTACGTTAACCCTGAATTATGTTGTTTTAGTTTCTCACATTTTCAAACATCTACTACTGAAACTACTTTTAGCTTCTGTTATTCTAGTTTTAGATTTTAGAAAGCCTTTTGATACTTTTAACCGTTTGCCAGACTGTTGCTATATCAGTTTTAAATTCACATTTTTCTACTTTTAGCCTTAAGTTAGCTTTTTGTTTGTTTTAGCTTACAGGTAATCCTTTTTTACTTTTAGCTTCTGATAACCTTTTGATGATGTGAGCTAGCATTGAGGTTTTAGCTAGTGTTTTTACTTAATTAGCTTTTTAGCTTATGCTTTTCACCTTTCAGCTTTTAGACATTTTTAGTATTTTAGCTAGTTTTACACCTTTTGTTTTTTAGGTAAAGTTCTGCTTCTCTTTGCCCTACCAACTTGAACAATTCAGCTTCTTCAGCACATTTCAGCAGTTAATCAGCACTCAGCAGTTGCGCAGCTTTTTCTCCATGTTTTAATGAGAGGAGAAAATCTGTGCATTAAATATGAAACAGCCTAGCATTGTCAGGCTGCAGAAAAACACACTGGCAAAACTTCCTAAAGCTAAGCTGAGTGGTAATTTAAGTTTCAGAAGATTCCACCGAACGTTAAACAACTTCTCAAATAGGCTTTCATGTAGAAAAAAAAGAACGCCTCAAGAAATGTATCTACAAGAGGAAAAATCCAGAGACATGTTTTTTTATCCTGTCCGACATAAGTAGCTTAAATATGAGTAAAAATTGAACTAAGTTCAGAATTTGTTTCCTGAAGAGCTCTTTTTGGGGCCTTTTACTGCAAAGACTGATGCAAAGGTCAGACTTTCATTTTGAAAATAGCAGTGATTGCTCCTATCAAACACAGCACCACTACTCGGGATACTCTGTACACTGTTGCATAATTACATTTCATCTTCTCTTCCCCCTCTTATGGGTAATTAAGCCTCTAAGCCCAGTAGAGAGCTACATACTCAGATAAATATAGCTGTCTTGAGTGGAGATGTTTCCTTTGTGTGCTTCTGAGTTCTTTGCCACTGGGCTTGAAAGAGCAAAGGGAGATGTGTATTTCCCAGATGGAGTTAGGGAAAAAATGGTGCTGCCATTTATTCATTCGTATTAAGGCAGAACTGAAGTAGGAAGAGATCTCTGGGTGCAAACTGTCCATACCTCAAAGTGGCTTTGCAGAGCCTATCATCAACAGAACTACAGGTGAGTGTATATATATCATATAGCTGACACAAAAATATAAAATCCCCCTTTCCTGTTTGCTCCCTCACCCTCTTTCTGTCTATCTCCAATGTGCCTCTTCTTCATTAATGATGTTTATGTGTCCCTGGCAGACTCATATCCTCGGGAACGTATCACACTGAGCTTTTGATGTTCCATTAATCACAAACAGCGCCAAACGAAAGACGTTTACTCCGTGAGTGAAGAGGGGTGGGAGAGAAGGGAATCAAGCTGACATCATGAGCCATTCTGTTTGAATATAGCTAAAAAAAAATGGAGGATGAACTCATCAAGGGGTAAAAAAAAGTTTCTTATACTGGTAGATGACAGAAACAGAGATACAGTTTGCTAAAAAAAAAAAAAAAAAAAAAAAACTAAAACAGGAATCGTACAAATGTGCACAAAGTGTACAGATATTAAGCAAACTTTTAAAAAATGTATTTTTAATAGTCCTGCCATCCTTCTGCCACATGCTGACTTACCAAGGCGTATCAGACAATTCCTCAGTTTTTTGTTTTCTTTTCTAGTCATGATCTGGGCTCAGAGCCTCTCCGCTCTTCGCCCTGCTGCCCTCTGGAGAACGAAGACGGATGCTTCAATAGATTTAAGCAATTTGATTTGCAAGTCCTCCTGCCTCCCTGTCTTATAACTCTTCCTGCATCAGAAATAATAGACACTCTGTCAACAGCTGGAAGGAGACCGCAGCTTTCAGATGGTCTCAGCCAATTTTTTTCCCCCTTGCCTTCCTCATAAAATAACAGCTCTTACAAGGGATAAGAGCCTCAGGGACAGGATCAAGTAAAGATTACGCTGTGTGGCGCCCACTCCACCAGCAGGTTTGAGTTGTAAATTCAGTGGGCACATTCACTGGCGCAGCTGAGATAACACAGCCAGCAGCCAGAGTGTCGATGCGAGGAAGGTAATTGCCTCTGTGGAAAATAAAAGCAACAAATGAGGTTAGAAGTTAGTGATGAGGGAGGGACTGAGGGATTTGGGGATGCGAGTTATTGAGGGATGGGGACAGCGCCAATGATTTTTCCATTAAGGCACATCGGAGAGTTCACACGTCTTCTGAGTGAGGCTGTTTATTGGCGAAGGCTTTGTGATCAATCCTGGAAAACACAGAGGAGTAGCAACACCAGGGAGGAGTTGCAAAAGCCAATGGCTGGTCTTTCTCGCTCTGCTCCCTATCCATCAATACCGTTCGCTCGCCTCTGCTTCTTCCCTTAGTTTTCTCCAGCATCCCCTCCGCAAAGCCTGAGCGGAGCAACAAGATGCATCTGACCCCTGGTTGCCCAGAGGACCTCCTGTGATAGCAGAGAAGATGAATCTTGTCGTACATGAAACCCACACAGAGAAAAAGAGAGGGAGAAAGAACTGAGGCAGAGGATGGGGAAAAGATGGAGCAAAAGGTCATTTTTTTTCTTGTCAGTGGTCCCTTTTCTTTCATAGAGCTGGATGTTCTTGCTGTTTGAAAACAGATGAAATGTGGAGGGCAGCTTTGGTTTGAGTAAAAGGAGATAAATGAACCAGAAATACTTTTTACTTCTACTGAGGTTTTGTTGCATAAATAAAAACAAAAACATAATGGCGCATATAATCAAGTCAACATCAGCAAATAAAGCCTGAAAACAAAGTTGGAATATTACTTTCTCACGCTATAGACACATTTACTGATTACACAACTCATTTGTTAGTCTAATTAGCAAATAAAATGATGGATCTCATTACATTAGCCTAATAAATAAACTTACGGTCAAAAACGAAGCGTTAAAAAAACCTAAAACTATGCAGTAAAATGTCTGCTTTTGTTAAAACTAATGATGCAAAAGAAGTTGATACAAAAGAATTTAACAGCTCTGACACCCTTACATTCTTTCATTCTCTGCTTGAACAAAACGTTTTCCACCTAAATTCCCTCTTTCATCCACGCGGAGTCTGAATTCAGTCGCGGCGTTCCGCGCGTCCGAAAAGAAAGAAAGAAAGAAAGAAAAAACAGAAAGAAAGAACCATCCTTACCATCACCACCTTTCCTTTGGAGCTGATATTTCTCCTGTCAGTCCAGTCCTGGTCGCTGCATTTGCGCAAGTGTGTGCGAGCGCGCGCGTGCGTGCGTGTGAGGAGCGCTTCCACCGGTGTCCGAAGCCAAAGAGGATTCGGAGCTGGAGACGCGCCACGGATGGAGAGGCTGGGAGAGGAAGCATCCCTCCTCCTCCCCGCTTTCAGAAACCAAACAGGAGCCGAGGCAACAGATTGGGTGCAAGATTCTCGTGCGTTTCGCTTTGATGCTTTAAGGCACGTTTCATTACGTCTTGAGTCCAAGGGAAAGATGAAGTAATCCACATAGTCAAATAGGTAACATAAACTGCGTTAAGTCTGGTCAAAAGTAAATTTAAAGTTTTTAGTTTAAAATTAATAAACTTAAAGCTTATATTAGGCCTACTTTTTGATAAGAGCTAATTTTCCAGAGATATTGATAAGCAGTCCTGAGATGAATACGCACAGATCACTCAAAGTAAAGGAACTACATAAAGACAGAGCTCCGCATTCAAACTCATGTTTTTTGAGAAACTCCTGTTTTGCAGTCCTGTCTGCTTTTTCAGTACGTCAACAAACATCCAATCACTCCAACCATCAGTACAAGAAAGATATTGTGTATATTGTTAGTTACTTAACCATCCATCCATTGTCTTAACCCGCTTCTTCCTTTTGGGGTCATTGGGGGTCACTGGTGCCCAAAGCCAGCAGTCACAATATGAGGGGCGGGTACACCCTGGACAGGTCGCAAGTCCATCACAGGGACACATGGAGACAAACGAGACAAACAACAATTCACTCTCTCACTCACACCTAGGAATAATTTATAGTTAACAATTAGCCTAACTGTCATGTTTTTGGTCTGTGGGAGGAAACTGGAGTACCCAAACCCAAGCATGCAATGAGAGAACATGAAAACTCTACCCAGAAATGTTGTTTGTAGCATATGATTTTTTTTTTAAACAGACAATTTAGTTTTGTCTGGACTTCATGGCTTTGAAATGAGTTTGTTTAAGTGTTTTGCAGGAGATGCTGTAATGTCTCTTCTATTGCCTGGAAGCAGGCTTCATCAGCTTCCAGCCAAGCATCAACAATCATCCCTGCATCCCAGTAACTCTCTGTGCAGCTTTGCAGACACACAAACACACACACACATGCGCAAAAACTGTCCCCCAATGGGGTTACGGTGACACAATGACCTCTATTTTCCCTCACTGACTGAAGATGACTGTTATCATCAGACGTGCCCCTCTTCTCTCAGCTACCAACACCCCCTCCTCCCTGTAGAGGGATGGATGCCGTATCATTGCCCCCTGGGGGGTTACTGTGGGGTCAGATTTAGCCAGTGACAGCTCCATTACTCCTGAAAATGTGGGTGGATTCTGTTTGCAGTCTCTCAGATTTATCTCCCGCTGAGGCAGAGTCACGCTGACAAAACTGTGTCTTTACACAGATTCACAGGGAGATTGGTGAAATAATGTAGCTGCATCTGCAGCAGCAGCAGCAGCAACAGCTCGTCCGTTTCCTATAAATTCTGCCGCAGATAGACCCTCCAAAGCAATGTTTCTGAAAGTTGTTCCACGTTCTCTCCCCAATTTTTTTCCCCTTCATATCAGAAAAGGCTAAAATAAAGGAAGGCAAAAATTATCTCAGAAATGTCAAGCGAAGAAGATAGAAATCTACCCACGCAGGTGAAGAGCAAGCTTTTTCTGGCTCTCCGAGTTTGAGGCACATTACGAATCACAAAGGACGACAAGCTGCCAAGAACACCCAGTGAGCAATACAAAGCGTCCTCCTCTCCTGTTTGCAATCCCTCCTCCTGCCGACAGCATAAACTCCCTGAATCTGAGCAGCCAAACGCCCCCACTCCATACGTCTTGGTTAGAATGAAGAAAAAGTAGAATTTTTCTTATGCGTGTGAACACCGACTCCTCTGTGGGGCATCTCCGTTTAGCTATGCCCACACTTGTTCCTGACTCGCACATGTAAAGACTCAGATACGCTCGCATTAAAGAGTCAAAGTGCTTTTCATACCTCTGAACAAATATTTCATCAATCTACATTCTTTCTTCTCCATATTTCTGTGATCCGCGTCCATATCTAATTTTAACTTGGCTGCAGAAGTCAGAGTATAAAAATGCTGCACTGCCGGTGCACTTTCCTCTCCAGTTAAAAGATCTTGTTAGTCAGTCTGTCACAGGGGACTTGGGTAAAGTTTGCCAGTGGATGAAAGCTACTGATTCTGTACAATTAATCTAATTTCAGAGCGCTAAAAACAACAGCCGCTTTGTCAGGCCTTTCTCGCAGTTTGTAAATTAAGCAGGTGAAAGAAATCACGTTTTTGTGTGGCAGCACAGATGGCTAAATTGAATTCAGCAAACCATCACAGGGTGCATCAGCACGCTGCCTCTGCTTCTTTCAAACCTTGCAGTTGTAACATCTAAGTCTTCCAAACAGCCCAAATTCAGTGAATCATTAAAGAAAAATCCATATGAACTGTCTCAGTAAGGTGTCGGGCCACACACGCCCAGAACTAGTTTTTATTTCACAGGTGTTAAAGAGATATAACAATCCCATCGATCCACCCATATTATTTCCCAGGTCCGGGAGAGAAACCTATACATCCTTCACCTCATTAACACTCTCCAGCTCCTCCTGGGGGATCCCAAGTTGTCCTCAGGCCAGTTAGGATACATAATCCCTCTAGTTTCTTGGTCTCTCTTGGGCTCTTCTTCCAGTGGGACATGCCGGGAAACCTTCCAAAGTGAAGCACCCTGAAGACATCCAGATCAGATGCCTGAACCACCTCAGTTTGCCTTTTTTGATGAGGAGGAGCAGTCAGGATCTAAATCTCACGATCACAGGTGAAGGATAGAAAGATCAAATTGAAAGCTTTGCCTTTCAGCTCCTTCATTATCATAGCAATTACCCATTACAACCGTGAACAAGGTTTCGGCTCATCCATTTATTTCCCACTCCATTCTGCCATAATTTGTAAACAAAATTCCCAAACATTTAAATGTATTCACTTAAGGCAAATATTCACTCTCTAGGACAGTAGT
>JAVKLF010000011.1:16525175-16538015 GCA_034783495.1 Millerichthys robustus | reverse complement strand
AAAATAAATAAATAAATAAAAAATAAAATCCTATTTGGAGTAAAATACCAATCCTTTCACAGCTAACGTTCATCCAGCCGTGGTGTTCACACCCCGCACACCAGACTGGCACATCCTAATTTGTTAAACTCGGGTGTGCAAGCCGAAATGACGGAAGAGTGAAAGATTTCTTCTGAGTGATACGCAGGACGAGAGGAGGAAGGAAGAATGTAGGACATGACGGATGAGAGGGTTGGAGAGATTAGAGGGGAGGAAGAGCAGGAGGTGAAATAAGAAAGTTTACACGCACCATCTGTGCATCAAAGGTGTGGATGTGCTGGCTTGCATTAACAATACATCACCGTGTGACTGTTTTTGAACAAGAGATCTCTTGAATTTAGATGGTCTCATTTCCACTTTCCTCTCTAGTGAGCCCTATGGTTTTTTTCTTTTAGCTTTTCAGCTTTAATCTAACAGAACCTGCACATGAGTGAACAAATCAGCTTTGTTGTTTTGTTTGTGAATCCTGCAGTGAGAAAATAAATAAACAAATAAATAAATAGGTTGGCTTTTAAGCCAAGAAATGGATAGCTTCGTTTTAAACAGGTAAATTTTCTCTGAGTTTTTGTAAATTTCAGAAATGGCAATGAAATGATTAGGATTTTTCCGTTTAACTAAGTATATGTGTTGAGCATGAGTTAATGATGACTATTGGCTGCCACTATCACACCAATTTTTTTCTCAATATTTGTACAGTTTTTGTGGTTATTTAAATTTTTGTATTAGCTGTGGCAGCCATCTTGAATCAGGCTGACTCCGTATGTCAAGCAGTTGCAGCTGTACATCCGACGATTACTTTTAATAAAATCCATCCTCTGGTTCATAAGATATTTTGCAAACAGACGGGCAAACAAACAGGCAGTTACATGGTTGCCCATCTTTCATAGTGTTGTGGTTTGGCTGTGCTCCCTGTCTCCTGCCCCCCTCTTTGGTTTCTCTGAGTGTTTAGGTGTGGCCAGCTGGCTCCTTTCTCCGTTTGCTCCACACACCTGTCGCTCATCATCGCACTCCAACTGTTTATCCGTCCCTGGCTCCACAAACACAAATCGCCAGTTCAACAAAAGTGAGACTTTGTGTCTGAGGTTTTATGAAGCGCTAAGTATTTGTGGATAAAGTATTTTTGATTTTTATTTTATCTTTTTTCCCACCTCATCTGTCTGTTCTGCTCTGAGTCACAAAGAGGATTTAGTTCCTGGATCGGTTTTCTCAGCTCAGATGCTTCACAGCATTGTTAAAAGAAAGCCACTTATCTGTTTATCTGGTACAGTTATGAAATAAAATCCGCTGAACCCAGCTCCTCCTTGTTAAATGTGACGGATACCTCCCTTGCACCCCAATAGTTTCATCACACAAAAGAGCTGAACGTTCCGACCTGACAGAATCCACGTATCAGTTTCAAGTTCATAGACTTCAAGTCAAATCTATCGAGCCTTTAAGACCTCCAGGCTATATTGAGGACATTTGACTGTTCCTAGACTTGCTTGGATTGGCCCCCCACTGCCTGTAAATAATGTTCATAAATCCTTTTGGGTGCAATCCACCCAGACACGTCCACATGTCTGGGTAACAAACAGACCACTATTAGGAAAAGAGGAGCCCCAGGTGGCTCATCACACTCCCATCCCACACGGCTTTTGTTGGCAGTTTTCAGACCCGACGGCCTCCCTCTTTACCCATTTTTCCTCTGGCACCTTTGCTCTAAAACCAGCCCATCAACCGTGCTCTCTGGTGCATAATTGGCACCATTAGCCGGAGCCATCCCACACTCAGACACTCCAGTTAGACAGGCACAACAACAAGGTACCCCACTCTTTTTTTTTTTCCTCACTCTCTCTCCCACTCGCTCTCTTTCTTTCTCCCTCTCCATCTCTTTATCCCACCAACTGTTTCACACTCTCAGGGTGCGCAGCCATCACATTTGTAGGAGTAATGGACCTGGCAAATTACAGCGGATCGGGCCTCAGCAGGCTCAGCCCGGCAGCCACCGGGGAGCGTGGAGCTGACGTGATAATTCTGCTCAACGAGGCCTCCTGATCGGACAGACAGATCCATCCAGTGAGGGCGGGGCGTGCTGGAGGCTGTGATTCTGATTTTGAGCATGTGTAAGATAGAAAACTTTAGATAATCCCTAGATTGGCAGTCCAGTCACACATCTTAGTGTGTTCTAGGGAAGTTGAGCAAGCCAAGAAAAAAAAAAGCAGCCAGCAGAGTCTCTGAGTAAAACAACATGTCTAAACGCAATTTTCTGGCTGATTTTATTGATTGTTTTGCTAAGTTTAGTTCTGTGCTTTCACTGCAGTGGCTCTCTTTGCCTCAATACAAGCACTGAGAAAGACATTCACACGTTTCTCTCAACTTGCCCTCCCACATACACAGATGGTCTGAGGGACGCTGCAGCAATTAAGCCAATCCATTTAAAGTGTCTGACTGTAACAGGCTGAAGGAAGTCTGTACTGCTGGAACTCGCTGTTCTCCGAGGCATGAAGAAATCTCTTTCTTGGGATTTCTGTGTGACTGAGTCTTTTCTTAATTTCACCTGAGAACAACAAACAGCTGCCTTCTCTCCCTCGTCTGTGTCTCCATCAGTGTGAGGTGGGAGATGTAAAGAGCCTAACAGGATTCGCAGAAGACCCTCATTTTTTCTATTTCCTTTCAGATTGACTCATCAGACAACTGACATTGTTTTAACTACTCGTGTTCACAAATGATGTCTGTTCATTGGCCTTTAGTGTTAGCCAAATATCTCCTGAACTAGTGGCTGATTTTAACGGAACTCTCAAAAAGTAGTCACTGGACCTGCAACTGAAATTTAGAGTAAGACCAATTCAAGATGGCCACAACTTTTTCAAATTTATACACTGTAAACTCAAATGCTGAGACCGTTTGCTTGTAGCTGTGCATCCCTTTTTACTAAAAAACTATGGCAATATTTGTTAGCAAAATATCTCATCAACCATCCATCCATTATCTGTTTCCCGCTTCTTCCTTTCAGGGTCACTGGTGCCCATATCAAGCTGTCACAGTGCGAGGGGCGGGGGACATCCTGGACAGGTCACAAGTCCACCACAGGCCCTATCTCATGAACCATTTTATTGGAATCACCCCATTTCAAAATGGTTACCACAGCTAAGTCATTTTTGTTGTTACTAATTTAAAACTTGCCACTGAAATGGTCTGTTTTTCATAAAAGTAAAGATTTTTAGGTTTTTGTGCTGTTAGAATGTGTGCACAGAAAGAAGGAAAACTTAATCAGAAAAATTGTAGAAAGGTTTTCATGAGAATGACAAAAAAAAAGAAAACCTTACCATATCAGATTTTGTGCATTAAATTTTCGAACACTTTTTTTGTTGTTTGTAGCATTAGACATTAGCTCATCCTTAAATTAAAAATAGAAATGGGAGAAGGAGTTAATATTTTCCATGTAAGAGCTGAAGAAATATTTTCTGACAGAAAACATATTTCTTCTGGACGTATTGGCACCACTGTGCAACATAAATATTTATCGAGGCTTTAAAAAGGTTAAGTGTGTAGGTGTTAGAGGAGCTGGCAGCAGATATAATACTGAAAACCAATATCTTCATTTTGTAAGATATCAAGCTACAAGCATGCAGTAAAACTATTTGACATTGGCACAAAAAATTAAATAATTTAAAAATACTATAACCTTAGGTTTAACTCATTGCTTTCAAATCCTGTTTTTAGACTTAACACTTTTGCATTTGTTTTCTGCTTTTCTATTCCCAGCAAATGTTTTAAAGGCAAATCTAAACCAATGCTGAGAAATGCCATTTCTGCATATTATGTCTGTATTAGGCTTTTTCGTTTTTGTCGACTCACTTTTAGCAAAGAGTATGTTGATTGTTAGACCACAGACCTTTACCAACAAACCAAGCAAAAAACAATTTATCATAAGAAGGTGAAGTACAACAACTAATCTGAAAGGGTAAAAGGAAACTTTTAAAGATCGTTAAGGAAAACCATGGAGGGTTTTTGCCCAAATGATTTTTTTCCCAAGCAGCAAATAGTGGAATGAGTAACTGCCTTACACTTTTTTAAATAACAGAATGTTAAACTGCAGAATTATTAATATTATGAACATCTTTCAGTGTGTGGTTCGTGTGTTTTTATAGTTTCCTTTATTTGACTGCAGCACAGTATCTCATACATTATTTATGGCTCTTGTGAAATGTGGTCAGGTGGGGAGACCTGGACAACCCAGAGGGAGAACAGAGGTGTTCAGTGGCCTTGCTGTGAAGGAGCTCAGGGGCTTCCAGCTTACTGACTGCTGCATATTAACTCTCTGCGGGGAGTTGAGTTGAGTGGATAATCAAGGACTGAGAACAAGAACACAACCAGAAGTTTTCTCATTTTGAAAAGTCTTGTAACTTGTGATTAGGTTACATAATGACAATGACACAATATAATTTTATGGTTAAAAAAAAATATTATTGTGCTCAATATAAATTGATTCCAGGCTCATGTGCATTTACTGCAGGCTGAATTACAACAAAGGTCAACTCAGAGCATTGCACAGATTAAAATAATCAAATTCAACTCAGTTACATCTTTTAATAAAAATAAATGTAATTATGAACATACTATAAGCACACTACATGTAAAAGGTTCTCTCTGTTACTAAATGTGATCTTCAGCTGCAGCTGTTGCTACAATAATGCCTTTTATGTGTTCAGAACTATGAGAGAAATCACGTTTTGGTGAAACAAAACAAAAATAACATGCAGAAGGACAATACTAAAAATCAACACACTGCATAGAGATTTTAAACATTTTTAACAGTTTGCTCATTGACTTAACAACAATAAAAATGCTATTTCACATCATGATTTATACAAACAATCATCAATAAAATTCTTTATCAAACGTTAAAACGTGACCTTTTCTACAATCCGTTCTTTAATAAAACACTGGAGGACACAGACAGTCCTAATTTGTCTCTAAAGCATGTTGTTGGCATGTGCAAAGTCAATAAGTCATCATATTTATGTAAAAATTTACAACTACCATAAAATAAAAAAAATACTCTTAAAATAAACATTTTTTTGGCCACATTCTGGCTTTAGTGAAGAGCAAAACTGAAATTAAAGATAAACTCAGGGTCTTCAAATAATAAAGTTACTTGATCTTTGCTCCACAAAACCAAACTGTGAAACTGAATCAACTTTTGGTTTATAACTTGTTGCACAGTACAAACATGAGGAAATCAAGCTTATCATTGGTGCAAACATTGTTTAATATTTTTTAAAGACAAAGCTGGAAACCTAGCTTAAAGCGTTTGTACAAAATAAAGTTGAGTTACACCCTGGAAAACAAAACATATTTTGTTCATTATTAAACACAGTCTGCAGTTTTCCACACTAATGTACACCACTGTGACTCCCATCTGAAGTATCTGAACCTTCTGACTGTCATCATCAATCCTACCTGAAAGTCAAGCTGTCTGGTGACTATACTCTGTTTTGAATGTTAGCTTTTAGTTTGAGTTTCAGTACGTCAAAAATGGAGTTTGAACTAACAAAATGCATTTTTACTTTTTCACTGCCTATAATGTTTGCCATTACTAAGAAAATGTGTTTTTCATTAGAATCCCAACTAGATGATTCCTGTTGTTTGACTCTTTCGTCTTTTCACAATCACTACAACTACTATGACTGTTGCAACTATTACAAGCCCCACGACTCCCCCCACTACTGCATACCCAGTGACGTCTGTCTGTTCCGGTGGGACAACATGCTCTGCAAGGATAACTTTAACAACCGTCTCCTGTTTCAAGGTGCACCTCACACTCTTATCAACGACTTCATCGTCAGTAACGTCATCTTCACCTATAGTTTCACCATCTTCATATTCAGCAGACTCAACATAATCACCATAATATGAGAACTCAGGGCCGGTTAAAGCAACACACGTGTACACACCTTCATCTTCCAGGTTCAGGTCAGAGATAGTTAGTAACCCAGATTCAGACAGGTGTGTTCTGCCTTTCAGATGCTCTGTGATGACAACACTACTTCCGACTATTTCACCGATAGCTTTGTAGGTGTTTGACTTCACACGGCGGTGCCATTGCACCGAGCTGAGGTTGTCTTGTTTAAAATCACAGTCCAGCAAGATGCGTTCTCCTCGGTAAGCAAGTTTCTCCTGAGATTTGCTTTTGGGGCAAACATACAGTGAGTACTCAAGATCAGCAGAGGTAGAGATGCATGAATACATTCCAGTGTGTTCATCAGAACTGGCAGGAATAATCAAGGAGAAGGTTTCCGGTTCATCCTCAGCTGATATGTACATCTGATTATTCTTCATGCTGTTTCTGTTGATTTCCCCCAGTGGTGTGTCCCAATACTGTTGATTACCATCAGCGGGGCAATTTAGAATCACTCTATCCCCTTTTGAGGCAAAGATGGTCCTGCTTTCATCTGCTGGGGATATATTTAGTAAATCTAGGCATGTCTCACCTTTAAAGACAACACAGTAAAAATTTGGGGATTTCTTTAATACGGTTTTGTCAACCACAAGCAGCGCCCCATTCTTTTTGGCCTTCACAACACCTTGCAGATCTTCCATCAGAGGCTCCAGTGAAATATTGGTATCCAGAATGAGGGTCGTTTTGTATTGTGGGGGCACATCGTGGTACCAGCGCACAGAAGTTCCCTCTTGGCCAATGGAAGAGCTGTTGCATAGAATTTCTGCTCCACCTTCCTCCTTCAGGATGATCTCAGATGAAGTCTCGGCTCTGCACACAATGAGATGCTCGGAGTGATTGTTGATCAGTGTCTGGTTCAGCCAGCATTCCCTCCGATAAGTTCCAGAGTCCAGTTCTTTGAGATCATTGATCATTAGCCCCAGCAGTTTCGTGTCATTGCTCATGTAGATCCGACCCTGTAGTTCTGCAGGAAATGTGCCAGGCAGATTCCCCTGTGAAGAGTTGCCAAACAGCTGTTCGCCTCCTGGAACGGCTTTGTAAACCACAATGTAATCTGCTCCAAAACAATACCCCACCACATAATCTTTGCCCTCGCCATTCAACACAGTGTCTGTGTGCTCACTACAGACCTGACCGAGGAAGAGGAGGAAAAGTAGCAACTCTGTAAACCCGATAAATGTCATATTGTCCGTCAGCTCCTAACAAGCCCTGAGAAATGTGCCGACAAAAGTCAGCTTAGTCTACCTGCCGGTGTTGTCACGCCTCTAAATTATTTTCTTCCTCTTTCATATTCAAGGGACTAACCCAGACACAGTCAGTTCCACTGATAAGCACACCCACACATAAAAAACAACACAAGTTTGTATATTTGTCCTTATTATGTATTGACTTTCATAACCCTGAAAATTACCGTAAACCTAACCACCCATCAGTACATACCTAACCCCAACACCCCCTCAATTCATACCTTAGTGTTCATTCAGTCAGTTCCCACAGGTCACCTGAGATGGGCTTTTGTGGGAAATTCCTGCATGGTTAAACATTGATGTGTTCAGTGATTGTTTGTTTTACTGAAATACTTTCATTTAGGGTGTAGATTATCTGAACTAAATCTTGATGTATCAGGTAATGTTGCGTGTAATGTTTCTGCTGCCTTGGACCGTTTCATATAATGTTTCTTTTGTTGCAGTGAGGCAAAAAAACCCAAAAAGACCAACCATTTATTGAAAGCTTTTTGTCAGCAGTGTCAGTTTTACATTGTTTGAGAAGTAGGAAATATCATCCACAACTATTAAAGCTTTTGTACGAGGAACAGACAATCAATCATGTGCAAAAGTGCTGAGTTGTTGTGTTTTGCTTTATATTTTTCTTCCAAGGAGACAAACTTCTTAAAACTGTTTTGGAAGCTAGTAGGTTCAATGGTTCTTTTGGATATTTCGATAGTCTTTAAATATTTTTCTTTGAATTGTGGTTATTTTTTTTATTCAAAAAGTGGTTGTAGTGGTTGAGTCAGCTAGATTTTTACTGGTTGAGTACCACATTCCACCTGTGATTCAGGTGAATCATTTTTACAGTCTGTTAGCTCTCATTTAGCACCAGTCTTTGTTAATGAATAACTTGCTTTCTGATCACTCAAAGAAATGTAATTGTAAATTTGTTAATATTAAACTCAGATGGTTGCTGATTGACTCAGCCCTCATTCTACTTGTTAATGAGATATTATGCTAACAGACACACAAAGGGAGCAAAGATTCTGTGTTAAAACCTTACATATACTCATAACTACTCTTCTTTTCCTTATGAATGAACCTTTTCACTCATGAACTCCCAAACTGTTCAGTCTGGTTTTTAAACTGATTACCTGTTGTTTACCTGATTGTTGATTGTTTAGATAAGTTCTCCAAAGTTGCACAACAAGACACGTTCAGACATTTTCAACAAAATAAAATTTGTGTGAATCTTTATGATATACAGATAATATTGTTAAACTTTTCCTCATTCATGCCTTCTGGTAAGACAGGCTATTGTTCTTCATCTTGTTTTCAGTTCCTCCCTTCATTGAGGCTATGTAGACAGATATGCCACACCAAGGTAAATAAAGTTCAGTAAAGCCTTTTCACATTACCTTGTTTCTTTAAGCTACCGGTAACTTTGTTTCAGCTTCTTTAGCTATATTCAGTAAATTCATTGAACACTCAATCGTCAGGCTGCATTTTTTTTGCAGAAAATGCAACTTCCCTAGTTTATCGAACAAAATGCAACAAAAACTGAGGAATTGGGGAGGCAGGAGGAAATAAGCTTCAGCTTAGACATATCATCAGCCACATTTGTTAAAGCAGAAAAACTGGATTAGTAACATGTCTGCTGCATGAAACTATTGTTTCAGTTTATTTGTTCATTTTTTTGACTTGCTTGTTTTTTTAAATCTGTGTTTAGTTTTCAAATTCCTCAATAAAATGTGTTGTTAAAGTAACAACTCACGGGTTGACTGGAATTGTATGGATTGAATGACATTTGTTTTTATTGATGTTGTTTTGATTTGTCAAAAAAAAAAAGAATAGTTATTTCCCATGTAAGCCATGCAAGTCCACACTGCAGGGTGGAAAAAAAATCAATGTTTTCTGTTTATGTGTGCACGGACACCATCTGTCTAAAAATGATAATAATAAAAAAATAAAGAAAAACTATTTATAACAAAACTAAAAAATGACCAGTTAAGATTTTGGTTGTAGTAAAACAAAAACACATCAGTCTGTTATCCTTTTTAGGGAAATAATCTGTTTACTAGTACATAAAGTATAATGAAGCCTCGTACTCAGTCAGCTGCAGCAGCTCCTGCTCTGCTGTGGGAACAGCTTGCAGAGCTGGTGATCAAGCATCATGATTAAGCACCAACTGCGAAAGACTCTCCATGTGTTCAGTCCAATTCAGCCCAGCGCTGATTACACTCATCAGGGCCCCTTATGCTGCAGGGTTTGGAGCTGCACCAACTGCTGTTTGAGATACAGATTTTCCCCAAAATTATTTGATTACTGGACATATGGGTGGAAATAAATGTCCAGTTGTGAAAAGGTGAAAGGTGGAAGGGTCACTAAGAAAAAAAGGCACAAAAACTGATTGTAAATTAAAACAACCTATTCAAAAATAAAGGCAATAATCCAAACATAAACTTCACAGATGCGGGTCATTATTCTCAGTGAATCAACTTTTAATGTCCAGACTCAACTTAATATTTCAAACTTAAAGTTTAATCAACAACAATACAACACCAACCTCCTCATATCCTGGCTAAATGTTTTTACATATGAATGGCTGTAATTAACACAAAATATACAGAAGTTGGTAGAATGCAAACAACGTGTGAAAAGACCCCCAGGAAAAATAGTCTAAATGTTGAATCTTTTGTTAATTTTTGTAAATTTGGACTTGCAGGAATAATCTCAAAGAAAGGTAAAATAAAAATTTTTTTAAAATAGTTTAGCGTTTTCGGGTTGTTCTTCCTGTAATATCTCTTTCCGTCTTAGGGTGGCGCTGTTGTAAACAGTAAAAGAAATAGTTTCAAATCAAAGCGTCACTTCCCGTGACCGCTTCAAAAGGTAATCCATTTAATTTTCAGCTAGTATTTATTTATAAGACTTTTAACATTTTCACATAATTAAACACCTCGGTTAAAACATAAAAACTATATTACCTTGTTATCTATTGATACAATGTGTTGTCAGCAGTGTTACGTGTCTACTTATGTGTTTTCTAGCTATTAGCTTGCAAGCTAACTGTAGCATGTCTCTTCTAAGCTTAATGGAAGACTTTTATTTTGGAAAATGAAAATGAAAAAAAAATCACTCTGGTAATCGTCAGATAACATCTGAGGGACGTCAACCACTTTTACACTTGTGCAATGTGGCAGTTAGAGTTCAAGCAAGTTGTATTCGCGTTATTACATGTCCACAGTCAAGTTCGTTGGCAAATCGTTGTTTTCTCATGTCAGTCATGCAAAACTGTAAAAGTTAAGCTGAACAAAGTTGTTTTTAGAAACCTTTTTTTTAAATATAGTTTAAGCCTGAGGTGATAATCAAGCGTGAAACAGATGAGTCATAGTTGGATGTTTCTCAACACTAATCGTCTCTCACGAGATCTAATTCTTGTCCAAACGACCATCAGAAACATGATGTCAGATGCCACCATCGCGTTAAGTTTATGGGGGAACATTAATTGGTCCATAAATAAATTTATGTATGGTATGTAAGGTTCTGTATTTCAAGATGAAGTGGTAGTCTTTATAATAATTATTTAATTCAACTGTCATTATTTTGTGTCTTAATGTGAATCTTTCATTTTTGCTGTCACTCCTCACAGTATCTGAGCAACAGCAGGATTTTGCATTAATGCTACGCTTCATTGCAAAGTCTCTGTATGTCCGATGCCAATATGCCACATTTCTACCTTTAAACCTCCGGAGTTGTGCGTCTCTCAACTCAGGAGAGAACAAGCAGACTGTGGAGGCTCTTCATGAGCTCTCTGTGGACATCCAGAAAGTTCGGAAACTTAAAGGATGGGTTCTACATCGGAGTCCAGCCTACACTAAGGAGGTAGCCAGTCTGCTGAAGGACATGGGGGCTTCGGGCCCCATCATTGCTCATATCTTAGCTATTCATCCTGAGGCCATTCTTTGTAATCCAGAGCAGATGCAGACTCAGAGGGAGTTGTGGATGTCCGTGTGTCCAAACCAGAACGAGCTGATTGGTATTATTGAGAAATTCCCAGCCTCCTTCTTCACCTCCTCTAGTCACCATGACAATCAGCGGAACAACATTGTTTTCCTTCAGAGTCTGAACCTCAGCAAACGAATCATCACCAAACTCATGGCCAGCGCTCCACAGAGCTTCAGTCGGCCTGCAGAGCAGAACCGGGTCATGGTCTGCACCCTCCAACAGGCCTACAGGGAGCTCGGGGGTGAAGAAGCTAACATGAAAATCTGGCTTCAGAAGCTGCTGAGTCAAAACCCATTTATTCTTCTCAAGCCTACAGAGGTGCTAAGGCAGAATCTGGTGTTCCTGAGAGACAGGGGTTTTAGCTCTGCAGAGCTCCTCCACCTCCTGTCCAAACTGAAAGGCTTTGTCACCGAGATGAACCCGAACAGCATGCATCATACCCTGACTTTCTCCCAAGAAACTCTTGGCTGCTCTGAAAAAAAGCTGCGGGAGATTATCCTCAAGTGTCCAGCTTTGCTTTCCTATCCAGAATCAACACTTTCTGATCGCTTTAAGGGCCTCCTCAGTGCTGGGATCAGCATGTCTCAGATCATAGAGACTCCAACCATCCTGGAGCTGAACCCACAGATAATGAACTATCGCATCCAACGACTGCAGGGACACGGATATGACATGAAGTCGGGTACTCTAGATATCCTGAACGGAACCAAAAAGGACTTTGAGATGAGTTTAGGGAAACTCCAACTGCGAAGAGAGAGACCACTTTTTAACCCTGTTGCCCCTTTAAAAGGAGTTGACTGACAATGATTGTTGGACTAAACAAAGGATGAAAGGACACTTATTGAATACTGTTCTGGTCATTATGTATTTTTATTTTTGTCATAGAAAGATTTAAGTGTCGGAAGTCTAAAAATGCACTTTTGTCAAACAGTTACTTTAAAATTAAAAATATTTTTTTCAACAGGACATACCATTTTACATTATTTTGAACTTTTACAAAGTTTTTTGTTTGTAAAACTGCCTTTAATTTTATTTTGACAAGTCTTTTAAAGGTGAATTTTAATGTGCAAACTTGTCTTGGTGTAAAGAATGAGGCCTTAGATTTTTTTTCACATATTTTGAAAAGTGTTTTCAGTGTTCATTAAAGTTCCAACTAAGCATATTTTAAAAATATTTTCCTCTTGCTGCCAAAATTTCCAATCTTCTGAGTTGTGAAATAAACAAAATGCTGATAAATTGTTGCTTATGAGTCATGTAGCAGTTTTTGCCTCATTTCATTTAGTTGGTTTGTGTTTATTTTATGAAAAGTCCATTCATAGTTCAGACCAATGAAAACTTTTACTGCTTAAGCTGAGTTTAGGGTTAGTTTAGTCTACACTTTAGTACCGGTACATAGACATGATGTTTGTCTTCTGTGTACTGGATAACAAACTAAAAGTGTTTTCAACTCTCCTTCAACCCAGATTTTCAAACTGTGTGACTTCAGCATTAAACTATACTACTATAACTGCACATACTTTTACTTGTAATTCAGACGTGAGGGCTCCTGCCTGAACATGTAGATTTTCTTAGTTGAGTCTGATAGTATTACTCAAGTACAGCACCACACTATTATCACAAGGGTAAATGGTTCTTGGAACAAATGGG
>JAVKLF010000011.1:16366229-16377952 GCA_034783495.1 Millerichthys robustus | reverse complement strand
TGTGTGTGTGTGTGTGTGTGTGTGTGTGTGTGTGTGTGTGTGTGTGTGTGTGTGTGTGTGTGTGTGTGTGGCGGGGGTCAGAGACATTCAGATTAGCCCTACGCGCCCCAGATTACAACAGGATCAGTGCTGCCATATATTACTCCGGCCTGTGAACCATCAGTGCGACAGTGGGCCAGCCATGGCTTTAAGGGCTTAAGACCCCATTTAATTACACTTCTGTGAAGGGAAAAACTACAGTAATCATTTCACACAAGCTGTTATTCACTCTGCGGTGAGAATTCAGCACAAAATCTTTAAGTGTCAAAAGAAAAATGCTTGTTTTGCCAGGAACGAAAGAGCAAAGCCCTCTGGTGCTGTGCCTCATTTGCTTTATTTAAACAAGTGTGACATTTATAGGCTCCATTTTTCCAATCAAAATGTGCTGATCTGGTGGCTGCCGCAGGAAATGCTTCACTAGATGAAATCCTATGTGTCTATATCACAGGAGAAAATGAAAGCACTCTGATGTCTTCTCCATTCATATGGAAATTGCTGTTGTTTTTTGGCTAAACTTGTAATTATAATTTAAAATGACCAGTTTTCTTACCATACGTGAAAGTGAGTTTTTATTTTGTCTTCCCAAGGTGCCGCCAGGGACATTGGCTCAGCTCTGACAAGAATGTGTATGAGACACCGCAGCATTGAAGCAAAACTACGCCACTTCACCAAGTAAGAGTCCTTTATTATGGTTTACCGCTGAAAGTGAACAAAATATCTCATGAGCCACTAGACAAATTTTTATGAAACTTTGGAAGGAGCTCAGATTAAAGCTTTAGCATTAGCTGTTGAAGTTAGCCCTATTTATCTGTATAATGTTTCTTGAGCCACTGGACAGATTTCAGATTTCAATAGAACCTTCAGAAAGTAACCACTGGATGTATATTTACAATATATACTAAGCCAAAACTCTGATGTGGTAGTAGGTGATAGTCATCCTCAGCACATGCTTTGAAAATGACATCATGAACTCACGCATGAAGTCATTTCGAAAGTTTGACCACAACAGCTACAACTCTGTCATTTCTGAACATACAGTGATCTTAGTTGAAACAAAAGGCTGTGGGCAAAATAATAAGGACTGATGATATATTTTTTATTTATTTTTGTCTTTAAAACCTGTTCTTTTTTTGTGTTTCAAAGTCCCAGACTATTTTTGTTGACCTTCCCTGTAACGGTGCCACCTTTTGCTTTGAATATCACCATGTGCGTAAAGCCTATTTTTGTACCCTCCGCCCTCCATTCTTTTTATTTTGTCTGGACTTGTTGCCTTTAGTGCTCTCATGGAGGGACTGGTTACACCACTCCAAGACAGAATAGAGGAATGGAAGAAGACAGCCAACCAGCTGGACAAAGATCATGCCAAAGGTGAATAACCAGAACAAATACAGAAATCTATTATTGCACAGTGTGTGCTGGAAATGTTCGCATTCCTTTATATGTGTGCTTGCTCTCTGCAGAATACAAGAGGTCTCGTCAGGAAATCAAAAGGAAGTCACTGGATACGATAAAACTCCAGAAGAAAGCAAGAAAAGGTAAGTAAAACTTTTAAAGCATGCTCAGTCGGTAATGGATCTGCAGTACAACTTTGATCTTTGCTGTGATAATAAAGATGTCTGCTGGGCACATTTCTGAGCTGCACCAGTGTCTTATAGTGAACTAGCACCATCTAGAGTGTGGAAAAAGAAAATTCTCCGCTCACTCTAAACATGTATGACAGTGTCCGAGGCTCCTGTCCAACTTTGAACACCTCACTACATGATTCACAAAGACATTTTTCTCTTGCTGTGCTTTATTAGCCCTTTCTGCTGGTTGTAATTAACCTTCTGTTTTCATGCAGTACCTTCACACACCAGTGGTACGGGCTAGTCTTGAAATTGCAAAGTGGCAATGTTTGATGCACTTATCACTGCCTGTTCTTCTGTCTCTCTGTCCCTGCCTGTTGCTGCACCTTCCCTCTGATCCTTTCTGCCTTTTTACCCCGGCTGTAGAGCTTCTAGGTACGTCTGATGTTTGCGAATGAAAATGTCAGGCATCGAAAGCATCCTTAGATTAGACTGCCAGTCAGGTGAAACACTGTTGTCTTAGCATTTTTAGATAAAGGATGAAAATCGTTTGACACACTCAAGGGAGTTGCTTATGCATTTTACATGAAATTTGCAAGGGAAGATTGACTTTCTTGTCAGTAAGGTGGCTAAATTACTGACTGCCAGATGCCATTCAACTGAGCTAAGCACAAAAACTACTTTCGCGTGCATCTGTTACAGCAAGTACTTTTCAATAAAAAAACACACTTTATAATAAATTATACTTATTTTAATCTTTGCAAAAACCAATGTGTATAAATACAGACAATCCTGTTACAGACAAACACCCCGGCTGTTGTCTGCTACACACTGAAAGCTGGAGATGGCTTCATCTATAGTGAGCAGAAAAGAGAATGGTTTCCCAACATTATGCTCATGGCAACGCTATGAACAAGTATATTTTCAAAACTGTTTCTGAAACCAAACTTTGAATAAATTTAAGCAAAGCATTGCCATGAAAAGGCTGGTAACTAATTTGAATTTATAAAAAAATATGTTGTGAACAAAACAAGACTTTAAAAAAATGTATGTGTTATGATCGGGGACCACCAGAAATAGTTGATTTCTAATGCCTCGAACCTTTCTGCTTTTGACCCACAAAGTAAAAAACTTGGTATTTCACAACCTAAAGCACATTCTTGACCACAACTTTGGTAACTCCTGCCATAGAGTGACCTGCTGTGACAGAAGTGAAATTAGACCACTTACTTGTTTTACATGTATTCTCCTCTATTCACATTTGATTACCTAAAATCTATGTAATAAGCCTATTTCATCATTTAAAAAAAAACAAAACAGTTTTGAAACAATTCACACCAAGGTTTCAGTCATTTCATGATTAAAGTGTCCTGTAGTAAAACCTGATTTCGCAGTAATGGCTAAAACTTTTTTTCAAGCACTAAACACTTGTCACATTCTTATTCCGTTTTTCTTTTACGTTGAGTCCTTATTGCATATAGGTGTCCCAAAACATATTTATTGGATGCCTAACAAGGTGTCAACATGTAAATAAGAATAATTAATAAATGTTTTGCAGTGTTCTGGTTTTATACAGATAATTACTCCAGCAGGCCAAGGCACCATTTTGAAATAGCTTAAACCACTGCAGCCTATTATTGCAGTATATATTTAGTTTCTGCTGTAAGTTCCAAGTTGCTTACAAGTCAACTAAAAATGCTAAGATGCATGTGACTCACAGTCATTTATCATCTTCATCTCAACCTTCTTTTATTATTTTTTTCATCATCTAATGTAACTTTGGTGTGCACTTTTGAATAACTCTGGATATTCTGTACAGTAGTGTTTTTCCGGCTCATATTCATTTCAGCGTCTGCACATCATAGCTGCTTGACATGTTTCAGCATCCTCAAATTCCCATGTGCATGAACCACTGAAGGTTGTCAGTGCATCGACCTCCAGTGCACAGCAGCTTATCATTGTTTGTTCTAATCATCTCATTTTTTTTACTCTCCTCCCTCTTTTTGACACTTCACGCCACTTGTGTGATAATCACCCAACTCCCCTCGTTTCTCAATCTGCTTTCATTCCTCCTCTCTTCTGTTTATTCGACTCCCTTCTCTGCTGTTCTTCCTCGGCTCCTCGTTCCACTTTGACCGCACAGGGCGGGGAAACCTGCGCCCCCAGCTGGATAGTGCCATGCAGGATGTCAACGACTTGTACCTGCTGATGGAGGAGACGGAAAAGCAGGCAGTGCGACGAGCGCTTCTGGAGGACCGAGGTCGTTACTGTTCATTCATCAGCTTACTTCAGCCAGTGGTGGTGAGCGACACTTGCACTTTTCTACGTCTAACTTTGTATAAATGAGGAGCTCTAAGGTCGAAATTTTGGTCTATTTTAGATCTTTAATTTCATTTATCCTGTTTTCCCCCCAGAATGTAGAAATTGCCATGTTAGGAGAGATAACACATTTACAGGCCATTGTTGATGACCTCACTGGGTTGACTGAAGACCCACACAAGCTGCCGCCCGCCAGTGAGCAGGTACTATTTTCACGTTTCTTATTTTCCTACAATGCTGCTGATATTCTTTACTATAAACCTTTTTTTTTTCACAAATGGTTAGCTGATTCTTATCAAGTTGTACTTTGCAGTTTATTTACAGTTGCACGTTTTACAACTTACTTTAGTGACATGTTTCCCTTCTGGAGCTTTTACTTTCCATTGAGCTGCTCAAATTAGAAATTAAAATTAAATTTTAAAAAGTGTTTTTTATGTAATGACAGCCTATGGGATATACCCTAAGCTTAAAACTGCATGTCTAATATTTCTTAAAAGAAATCCTGATTTAGATAGCACTTGTTAAAACCAAAATTATTTAATGTTCTGCATCAATATAAAATACAATGTAAGAATTGTTGGTCAAAGATGACCAACTTGTATGGACTTGTGAGGAACCACGCAAGTCAGAGGGGACAAAATGGAAGCACCATGATCAGCCACAACACAGGACTTTATCTTTGAAAGCTGAAAAGTAAACCGCCTGAGTTACACCAGAAATCCCAACCCATTTCTGAGTTTGATCAATAAGAATAACATGATCACTTGTGTCAAAGGCAGCAGACAATCTAAACATGAATAAAATAAAAATGTCACTATGAAAAGCTGAGTTTTTTTCATCATTGTTGCCACAGTGTTCTGACCAGTCATGATGTGTTTCTGCAGGTAATTCGGGACCTTAAAGGCTCCGACTACAGCTGGTCCTACCAGACTCCTCCTTCCTCCCCCAGCAACACTAACTCTAGGAAGAGCAGCATGTGCAGGTTTACTCACAGATCTTATTATTTGTTCCTTACACTTTAAAAATCCTCTCCAAAAATAGAGAGAAAAAAACTCAAACAACTTCCAGCATGGTATTTATGTTATTTATGGTAACGTTGTGTGTTCTGGTAATGATGTTGGTGATGTTGCACTACAACCTTATTAGCAACCCACCTAAAAATCACAGCAGGGAAGAGATGAACCTCTAAAAGTCGTGTATTAATGTAACTGACATGCCGTCGTGATGAAGCGCCTGACTCCCTGTGACAGTCAACATGAGGTACCTGTGGTATCTTGCGAGCTCCTCGGCTCTTGCTCCTGACAGATTTGTCACTCTCAAGCTTCTTACAGCCAGATTACGTCGAAAGCTGTCAAACATCACAGGCTGAAAGCCACCAGCCTACACAAGAACCAAACCTCTCAAACTCTTTAGGTGAACAACGATAGTTTGACAGTTTATTTTTAAATGTGCAATTCTAGGTCAAGAAAAAAAGTCCGTCTTCAAATAGAAATTTCTTCTAATGTTGAGCTGAAAGGAAATTACCTTTCCTCAGTATTAGAATTACTGTTGAAACATGACTAATGTTTATGGCAATAAACCCACCATCGAAGTTTTATAATGTATTTTTACTTCCATCTTAACAACACACTTTTTCTGAATTGACATTTAGCTCATTGAGTTTAGATTCGATACCTGTGTTGTTTTTAATGATGTTTAAATTTTCCTTTCACTGTGAAACATTTCGAAGAGACAAATGTTTCTGTTATAGTTTTAGATATACCACATTTGGCTCTATTGCTTTGGTTGCCCCATTTGTAGAAAAACCCACCCTCCATCATCAAACTTGTTCTATTTCATGCTGCCCCCGCTGGTATTCTTTACCCCTAAACATCCTATAATAGCTGCGAGAGGAGATGTGTACGCTCATATCAGACTCGTTTATCAGTATATTCATAAAACTACTGTAGTAAACTTTCCAAAACTGCAACGTTCGATATAGCTCAGAGTAACCTTGATATTATACTTTGCAATGAGCACCTTTAATCAGTTAGTGCTTGGAACATTGTGACTATAGAATTATTATCACTGTAGGGAAAAAAAGGCTTATTTATCAAAAGAGAGAAAAAAGAACTCTTACAGATGCTCTCTTGCTTTAAATAAATAATGACTATTCAATTTGCCATGTTTAATTTGGCATTCATCCTTAAGCCTCATCCTAGAGAATGAAGATTAATGAGAAATGATAACTGCACATTTGTTCCAGAGGGAGACGGGAAGGAGTAGATGTGGGGGAGGGAGAGCAGAGGGGAGGTGAGAAGCACGAGTTGCACATTTCGAAATGTGTGGGTGACAAAGGGAAGCAACTCGGAGTCAGAATAACAAAGCAGGAGACAAAACGCACAAAGGCAGCTGTTAATCTTTAGAGGGGAAAAAAAATCAAATAAGGGATAATGTTTTAAAGCTCTTTGATGCACCAAAATTAGAAGAATGCCATCATTTAGACAGCTTTTATGTTTGCAGCTTTTGTGATCAGTTTGTCATTTAGCCTTGTACTGTTTTTCACCATGGCTTATTCACAAATCCCCCTCATTCAAAAACAAAACAGAAAACATTTGCTGAATAAAATAAGGGGCTAAAAATGTGACAGCATTGATAATAATACTGTTTAATATGCATGCTCATTTTATGGTGTTGTGATATTGTGCCAGCAGCTTGCTTCAGATGCCCTCAGCAGGAGCACATCGGCTAAGCAGCGTGTCCTCCCACGACTCAGGCTTTGTGTCCCAGGATGCCAACACCCATTCAAAGCCTCCGTCACCCATGCCCTCTGATATCACCAGCCAGGTAGCAGTCTTAGTTATGATCACTTTTGTTAAAAGAAAATGAAAATGATTTTTCAACTCCAGTAAAACCAGAAACAAAGCCATCTCCAGAGATCCTTGAGACAGTAAAACTGCAAAAAAACAACCAAAGAAAAAAAAAACTGCAGGGCAGAAGGCCACAGAATCTCACTTGTCTTACTAATTGAGTGTATCCAACCTGATTTTTTTTTCAATGTTTGCATTTCAGACACTCTAGCGTCAGTAAAAGCTTCTGCTAATCAAAGTGAGCTTTTGGTTTTTACTGTATTAGAGCTTTGTCATTTGCAAATATGAATATCTTATCCCACTGGACCGATAGTTTTTCAGACTGAACAGATTGCAGCGTAGTGAACATAGTCAGCACCAGAACGTCAACTGATGCAATGCTCCTATTCTGAATAAAAGATCTTTCAGGCTGCTTTTATTTTCAATCCAGGGCTACAGTCTATAGATCCCATAAGAGAAAGGGGGGGAAAAAATCCATCTATCTAAAGCTTATCGGCACTCTTCTTCAACCCTCCTTTCCATTCCCTCTCCCTCTCTCCCACCTACATCCTTCTCCTTATTTCCACTGCAACTCCACTCTTCTCTATTTCATCTTCCCTTTTCCCAGAAATCCACGAGCTCAGCCTCCTCTGAGGCTTCAGAAACCTGCCAGTCTGTCAGCGAGTGCAACTCTCCTACAGCGGTTAGTACTGCACGCATCTCTTACCGGCCTACTTGCCTTGCTGAACACACACTCTGCAGACAAATTCTCACGCACGTTGTTGTGCAATGCATTTCCCCTCATTGTTATCTATGGCTTAAAAAAGCCCATTGGCTCCTCATGACAGCCGCAGTGCAGTTTGACGTAGACTACTTATGGATGTGGAGCACTCTGACTCAGACTTGTCTGTCCATTCCGCAGTATGGCTCATGCTCATCCTTCGGTACCTTCCGCCCTGCTTTTTCTCACACTGGCACCATCAGGCCTCTATCTGTCATAGTCCCTGCGTCCCCCACATTTACCCACTCACCTGGATCCAACAATCCTTCACCTACATCAAAGGTTCCTAGCTGGAAGGTTTGTTTTTGTTTGCAAGCTTTAATTTTTTGTTGCTTCTTTGCTTTTTTTGCATTAACTTCACAATCACCATTTTTGCTGATGCCCTTCAAACACAGATTTTCTTATCTTTTTCTTTAAAAAAACGACAATAACCAGAGTGTTAACGCTGTCATAGTCTGCACATATTTGAACATGCAGCTTACCAACTCTCAAGTCAAACCCAGAATACTACTGTTGGATGGCAAACATGGGAGATGCAAAGTTGGAAGACCATCTCATTATTCCATCTGCTTCTGCAGGACTGGGCCAAATCAAGTTCCTGCGAGGCTCCATTGAGTAGCACTCTGCAGCGCAGGAGGGAGTCTGTGGAAAAGATGAGAGAGATGGAGGCTCCACCTAGTCCACAGGGATACTCTGGGATGCAGCCAGGTGATCCATACAGAGCGAGAAGTGGCCCAGGAATTATTACAGCCAAGGTAAGAAGTCCCTGAGGCGTGAAAATGCAAATGTCAGTAAATGAATTCACATGCCACGGGAATTCTGGTGAGGTGAATTGTTATGTAAATGTGTGCTAATCTGTATGTATTTCCTACATGTGTCTAATTTTGTGTTTCAGCATGGAGAGCCCCTGTCTCCGGCGGCCAGTACTTTAGCTATGGTTCTGACCAGAGGCTTGAGCATGGAGCAGCAGAAGAGCAGCAGTGACTCTCTGCAGTACTCGAGTGGCTACAGCACCCAGACCAACACCCCTTCCTGCTCGGAGGACACCATTCCATCCCAAGGTACCCCTCTTCCTGAAAACCCAAACACTTCTGCAGGGGAATTACTCATGACATGAATGTGCTGCACAAAGTTTCGAAACTATTGCGACGCCTGTGAAATACTAACTTTTCTGAGTGTCATTATGATTTCTGTGAATTCTAATTCGCTGTGATTTAAATCATTTAAAAAAGTGTTTTATAACTTTTTTGGAAGAAAAAAAAAGAATACATGATGACTCATTTTTATTTCCAGGTTCGGATTACGAGTGCTACTCTCTCAACGGGGATGCTGACAGTGAGGGGCAGGCAGACTTTGACAGGTCTTCTACCATCCCACGCCACAGTAACATTGCTCAGAGTTACCGCCGCATGATCCAAACCAAAAGACCTGCCAGCACAGCAGGTCTGCCTGCAGGTAAGAGCCTGCAGGGAGCTTCTAACGGTGCTGGAGTAGGCAGCTCCAGAGCCATTTCCTCTGGGACGGCCACCATTCGACGGACACCATCCTCTAAAACCGGTGTGAGACGCACACCCTCTACATCTGGCCCTATTCCAATTCGACCCCCAATTGTGCCAGTCAAAACCCCCACGGTTCCAGATTCTCTAGGAGGTGCCAGTCCATCCCCGCATCGCAAAGGCAGCGAGGAGTTTCTGTATGGTGATGACCCATCTGCTAGTGACTACATGAGGGCTTCTCCAAAGAGGATGAGCCTCCCTGACACAGCTTGGGGCTATGGAGGAGGAGGGGTGGACAGGACTGTTTACGCTCAACAGTCCCCCAGCATGGCTGCCCACAGTGTTGAGGAGGACCCTCAGCTTGCTGCCAACCGTCACAGCCTGGTGGAGAAGATAGGCGAGCTGGCAGCCAGCGCACACGCCCTCGGTGAGGGTCACTTTCCTTTCCCCAGCTCAGTATCAAGGAACACAGCTCAGAGTGCACCCCAGGAGCTGTCCTCTACAAAGAAGGGGGACGTCGATATGCTGGTGACCATTCGCCGAGGGGTAAGGCTGCGCAAGACAGTAACTGATGACAGGTCGGCTCCCAGGATCCTTTGGTAATTGAGAGTGAGACGAGGCTCTGAGGAAGCTGCAGCGGTGCCCTTATTTACAAACTGAAGCTTAGTGATGAAATACAAGAGCACTCGTGTAACACACAAAGAGAACGGAACATGATGAATAAAAGCCTGTTGAGAAATAAGTGACTATAAACCCTGTCAAGTCATTTTGTGTCATTGTATTGCGTACAAAGTTATCCATATTTTTGTTTTATATTATTTCATTTTGTTTTGTTTTGTGGGCTTTGTGGCTGTTCTACTGCTCCCTGTGGCCAGTCGTTTCAGCCCAGTTTGTCTCCGTGGACCCAGCAATTGACGCGTCATTCGTTTGGGGCTCAAACGTCTGTGTCATTGTTCCTATGATTATTATTTTACTCTGCATTTCTCAGCCAAACAAAGCCACCTGTCAGTGGAATGTGAGTGGTGCAGAGCTTTGTAAAACCTGTTGTTTTTCTTTTTGTTACTGCCCAAGTACCATATTACCGTTTCATTTCATGAGCTGGACAGCAGCTGTAATTTCATGTAAAGATAGAAGCAATATGTTTTTATTGCTGTATTGTACTGTCAATATACCTTGCAATTAAACAGGCTTTTTACTGTAAAATAGCTTGATTATTTTTGTCAGAAAAACCCAATGTTGCCCATTAAAAATATGAGTTCATATTTTTGGTTTTGACGGCCTCTGTGTATTTGTTTGTGAGTGCTGAAATGTAGAGCAGCGGTTATTACTCTGAGCAGCAACACAAAATAATTGCTGTATATTTAAATGTAAAATATGCTCCGGCTAAATCCCTTGCCATTTGAAGTTTTTCCTTTTTCCACACAGGTTTTGGAGATGTGTAGTTTAATTAGAGTTTTAGTTCCTTAGGAGCCCCTTTTAACAACTAATGTTAATGTTGGAGTTAATCTTCTGGTACTTTATTGTTTACCCAGTACAGTAATGATAATTTCCCTGCTTTACCGCACATCCCAGTTTTACTTCTTGAGGCTGTAGGAATGTTTATGAAGCTGCAGTAGTTTCAACAGCCTAAAGGGGGCGCTGTAGACTTCTCTCCAAGGTTGAGCTCAAACGGCGTAAGTCGTGCTTTGTTGTTGTAAAAGTTACTAATATTCGATAGATGGATAAACAAGCTAATGGTACGAAAGGCTTTGCACTGGATCTGTTTAACCCAGCAAAAAGAGCAAAACCAATGTAGAATTTCCAATCACACAGACAAATAAACATGTCAATCAAAATGGCCTGAAACAACCCCCCCACGCACCCCAAGAAGTTTCCGCTGAAGGTTTTATTTTCTATATAAAAAAAAAATACTTCCGGGATGCTGCTGAGCTGCCACCAGAAACTTGACAATGATTTAATTTGATAAGAAACGCACTTCATTCTTTGTTTTTTAAAGGACAATACTTTGGTTAATTGTAGCTATGAAGAAGTGTTAGGCTGTAACTTATTATTATTTTTTTTTACTTAAAATGACAGAATTTCAAACAAACTAGAAAAATGCATCATACATGCTGAAAGACCAAAAGAGTAAATCACTAACTGAAAGCAAAAACTGGGGGGGGGGGGGGGGAAGAGAGAACCAGCTAAACAATAACAGTATGAAAACACTAGCTAAAAGTAAAAAAAAAAAGAAAGAAGCAAAACAGCTAAACGATAACATGCACAATGCAAGTGAAAAGTTTTGGATGTTCATGCTGCTTAATGTTTGTGCATTTAAACTTGGACCGTTGCTTTAAAACACATAAAGAAAACACATGGTGTTGACGAAGGACAGTAAGACTGAAGTGAAAAAGATCATGATGTGGCAAATTCCACCGAACCACAAAGTGAAAGGTAAAGTCTGTTAGTTTAGATAATCAGGATGTAGTTGTAACTTTATGGTGGCTCAATTTGGAAGTCATTTAAAAGACAGGATCTGCATGTGAGCAGAAATCATTCCTGTTCTGCTCAGGGTGCCTTCAGTTTTATTTTATAACCCCCCCCCCCCATTGCGCCTCTCATAATCCATAGTGAATGAATGAATGAAATTGAATGAATGAAATTTATTTTAGACAAATTAACAAATTTAAATAATAAATAAATCAATTTCAGAAAT
>JAVKLF010000011.1:16339499-16358812 GCA_034783495.1 Millerichthys robustus | reverse complement strand
ACACACACACACACACACACACACACACACACACAGAGCAAAAACTCTATTGGCTCCTTGCCTTCAGCAGCAGGTGATGTATTCACTTGAGCAAAGTGAACAAAATTTTCCCTCCACTACAGCATGAAAACTGTGCTCACAGAAATCAATACCTGAGCTAAATGTGCATCTCAGAGATTAAAAAAGGCAACATTTACTGAAATAGTATAGACATTTAGTTTTACAGCATCTTTTTAAATTTAGTCCCTAATTTGGCCACACGATTGCTTTTATGTACGCAGAATTTCTGATCATTTTTGAACTTTTGCTGTTTTGTGTTTGTTCTACAGCAACTGCACTCCTGCTTCCTATTACAACTATCAATATTGCCAGCATAAATAATGTCTTGTAGAGTGAAATAGTGCCTAAAGCCTGTCCGCCTTCCGGAACTATGCAGTTCCACATAAATAACATCATCAGGCTTAAAGACGAGTCATAAAAAATAAACAAACCAGGCGGATTCACTGAAGGAATGATGCGATGTGAACGGTCACAGTGAGCATGGCAGAGCTGCAAGGAAAAAGAAAAACCCTCTCTGCTGGCTTAGGCTTCATCCCATCTGATGATATTGTAGTCCAGGCCTGTTTGCTGCATCTAGCAAGCAGTGAGCAGTGAACTCTGAATTTTACCAGCAATTTCTGAACCAAACTCTTTATCCATTAGAAATGCTGCAGAAGGACCTGACATGAGTAGCTCATGTGGAAAAAAATTCTAAAACACCACCATCTCAGAGTTGAAACTGTTACATTTAGAAGAATCAGACAAAATTCTTCCAATCTGATGTGCCTGATTCACAGTTTTTTTGAAAACCAAAAGGAGCAGTCAATGAAACAAAAGACAAAAGTTTACCAGTTGTCACTTTTTTTGGTGTGTTTAAATGTGTGCACTTGTGCTAAATGTTTTGTTTTCACTGTCTGCGTGTGGGTGGTGGTGGTGGTGGTGGGGTGGGGTTGCACATTTTTATCTACTGACAAACAAACGTTTACTTATAGTATATAGCAAAAAGCTTTTATTAAGCAGTTAACATGGGAATGAAAAGCTAATCACAGTGGTGTGAGGCTTTTTCCTGTTAATAGGTTTACTGTGGGTACAGCATTATGATTAGAGCCATCAGAAGAGCTGTTATTAGTGTTGTTCAAATAGAGATTAAAAAGCCAAGTCTGACAGTTAGATATGGTGCCACTCTGCAAACACACGGAGAGACAGAGCAGCCGATCTGGATTACTGAGTTTATCCTTACTGGCTTACCTGGAAAAGAATGTGCTTAGCTGACTCCCATCACACTGATTTCAACTATGGGTTTGAGATTTGGGCATTGAAATACTTAGTTTGCTGCATTCATCAAAAACAAATTTAACAGCTTTTAATTTGTATGAATACTGATTCAGCATTTACACATTTGTTTTTCTGTTTTTTTAATGTTTCATATGTTTTCTTTTTTCAATCTAATTTTAGTTTTGTGCTGTTTTAGATATTCATATGTGTAAAAGTTTATCTAACTCAGGAGATGGTTGCTACAGCTCTTGGCTATATACTTTTCTCAATAATTAAAATAATTTCCAAATATTTTCACCATAGAAACACAGTCGACTCTGCCAGGGCTGCACGTTGTCACTGATTTATAACCTTTATGGACGCAATTTCCCGGTGCAGCCAGGGGGGTGGAGGAAGTCTGATTTTTTGTGGCCTCAGGGTTCCATCTCTGGTGTTCGTAGACGATGTGGCCTTGTTGGTGTCATTGGAGTCTCACTGGAGTGTTTCACAGCTGAGTGTGAAGCAGCTTGATTCTGCCTCACGTGAAGAAGTTTAAGTATCTTGGGGGTATTTTTATGAGTGAGGGAAGAGTGGACCGTGAGACTGACAGATGGATAGGGTTCAGCTTCTGCAGTATTGCAGACTCAATGCGCTCTGTTGTGGTGAAGAGGGAGTTGAGCTCTGTTTACAGGTTGTTTTACGTTTCTACCCTCATCTATGGTCACAAACTTTGGGTAGTGACTGAAAGAACAATTGCAGCTACAGACGGCCAAAGTTAGTTTTCTTTGCAGGGTAGCTGGACTCTTAGTGATAGGGTCAGGAGTTCTGTTATCTGGGAATGACAGAGTAGCAACGCTGCTCCTCTACATCGAGAGGAGCCAGTTGCGGTGGTTCGAGCATCTGGTAATAATGCCTCCTGGACACCTCCCAAAGGAGGTCTGATTTGGCCTGGAAATGCCTTGGAATCCTTCCAGAAGAGCTGAAAGAGGTGGCTGGGGAAAGAGAGGTTTGGGCTTCCCCACTCATGCTGCTGTCCCCGCAACTCAACTCCGAAACAAGTGGTAGATAATGCACAGATGGACAGTTTTTAGTTAGTGTTCTCTCATTTTTTTAAGCAACTTTATTCAACAATTTAAGCGATTCAGCACTCAGCTTTTACACAGTGTTTTTTTAAACCAGTTTCTTTAACTTATTTATTTTTGTATATATTTAGAATAGTGTGATAATCCGTGAAGCGCGTTTCACTTCCAGGACAGAGGATTTTGCCTTTCAAAGCGGCATACAGAAAAGCTGGTACAAATCTTGTTGATTTTCATTGTCATAGATTCGTTTGAAATAATTTACCATAACTCTGATGTTTGCTGCTGCAGATCTCCTACAGTTACACCTTATTTTGCTTGTTTTGTTCTTCAGTAATTGGTCAGTTAATGTATCAACGCAGCATCTTGTCACATTTGACTGCTTTCCTCTGACCACTTGATGCTGGCTATTTATTCTTCCTCATTACTGAAGTTATATCTATATGCTACACATTAGCTTTAGCCATTGTAATTCATTACAAAACTTACTTTTTGATGACAAGTTAATAATTAACGTTTGGATTTCTGACTCAAAACAAATATTTTCAGTATTTTTTTAAATGAAAACTTTGTCATAGAGCAGAGTTTTTATTTATATATATTTTTGTATGACATTTTAGGCATCGAGGAGTGGAATAGATTTTTGGGCCCCCTGACAAGTTCAACTGTGTTCCTCCCACTGTGATTCATCAAATTCAGCTCAACATGATATCACCTTGTTTGTTTAAAGAGTTTGTTCTCTTTCAAGGCCATCTGAAGCTTCATTCTCAATAAAAATTCCCTGCTAATACTGGAGAGATATTTAACTTCTAAAGTATATTCAGTGCACCAACAGTCCCTTAAGAGAACAGGGCTATATTTTATGACATGGCCTCTGTGTATCAAACCATCTGTGTAAAAAAATCAAAAATAAAAGGTAAAAGTAGGAAGTAGGCCATGACTCATGGCTCCCAGAAACAGAGTATTTGTTTTGTGGAGAGGGAGTGAGAGACCTCACCAGCTCTTCCTGTAAAGGATTTTCACCAGCCCACAGAGGACGTCAGCTTAGATTTGTGGTGGGGATTTTTTCTCTTGGTTGTCCCACCCGTAGAATCTCTTTCTTTGCACCTGACTGGGAATCTGTTAATGGTATTTGACGGGTTAGAAGGACTATTGAGCAAGTGGTGCCGCCTTAAATAGGTTGGAGTGGCTTCTTCCTTTCCTTTTAGTTATCTGTAGGCATGCTTGTTTTCAGTGTGTGGTAATCACCTCTTCGCAGGATGTTTTGTCTGGAAGCCCTCTCACTTCTTTTCCTCCGCCCTCGTCTCTCCTCCTGTCTTCGTCTCACAGTGAGCATCATGTCTCAGGCTGCCTTTAATCCAATTTCTCTTTTCCCACTTGCCCTCACCCCCAATGAAATTTGCATACTCCCCTTGTGATGTGAAATGAATTGAGAGGAGACTGAATCTTGTGTTTTTGTTTATATTCTGTGACTCAGGAGCTGTTGGTTTAAGAAGAAAACAATTTCACAAAAAGCTGTCGACGTTTATTAAATTTAGGCTTTTAAAAATGCTTGGAGTGTTTATGCTTTACTTTTATTGTGATTGCCAGAGTGTGTGTATGGTTGTGTCCACACGAGGATTGGAATTTCATCTACATATGTAATTATTCAAATGCTTCTGACTAAGATCGGTAAATGTTAAATGCTGCTATTGGCCTTTTAGCATCAAGAGTTTTCGACTGCTTACCATGAAGAGACAGCTTTGGAGCAGTAAGCACCAGATTTCCATTTTGTAGTTCCTCATAAATCAATTCTGGGTATGTTAACATCCCTGAGGTTCTATCTTTTCTACATTCTTAGCATGGATCTGAAGAAAAGATGTGTGTTTACCACAGATTGAAAAAAACAAAAAACAAACTGTGATTAAGAACAAGAGTGAGGAAGGAAAGGATCTCTACTACATGTAGAGGAGATATTTAAGTCGATACGAGAGAGTCTGAAAGGTCAGAACAGACGCTAATGCTTGGGGCAAGAGCATGGCTAAAGATCCAGGAAGTTAGGAGTGGCAAAGGTGAGAAAGGTAAAGAAACACGAAGGAAGAGGAAGGCAGGAGTGCGTTAATACATGCCAATGAGTGAGACTGTTTCACCTCCCCCTCCACTGTTTCTGCAAGCTCCGTTGAAAATAAGAAAAGGGCAGCCGGATGAGTGACAGAAAGCATCCGACTGCAGATGAGACAGGTCAGCTTGGTGAAAAGTAATTGTCAGATGGTTAGAGGGCAGAAGGGAGACACTGTTGCGGGGGTAGGAGGGGAATGAGGTGTGCATGTACTGCAGCCTGTAGTGCAGAGTGAATGGTTACAAGTCACAGTGGGGTTGAGAAAAAAAAACTACTACTACTGTACAGCTGAGGAAAGGGCAATGTGTGCAAGTATTTGAAGATTGTTGCAGGGCAAATAGAGGGAAGATTAGAGGAGACGTATCATCTGCCCTTAGGAAGAGAGAGCTACATAAATAGGTAGAGATGGAATGGAAAAAAAAAACATGTATTCTGGCTTACAGAGGTGTTCAGTTTGACTTTTCTACACTCAGAGTAGAAGGGGCTTAGCGTTTGCCCGTCTTCGCTGTAATTCAGAAATAAAATAAAGATTAGGTTGGATCATTTTTATGCAAACTACCTGGAGGCCAAAAAATAAGTCAAATAAGTTTAAGAAGATCTCGATTTAAAAAAAAGATGAAGTCTGATGCCTGGCATCCAGGTAACTGGAGTTTGTGTCACTGAAACTCATGTAAACAAAGCACTCAGCTGAATCCATGAAACCACGTGGAACCTTGAGAAACATTATCAACCTACATTAGGCTGCCAGTAGTCTGTGTATGGAAAAAAAAATATGGCAGACCTAATCTATTTTTATTTATTTATTTATAAAGAATGTGAATGTAAACACATACTGTTACATTAAAACTGTTTAACTTCTTGCTTCCAAATGGTTCTACCATAGGTTTCACTTGACCTAAAGTCACCTCTATTTTGTTTTTGAAGCAGTGCAAAAACATAAAAAATAAAAATTGTGAATAGCCCAGGCATTGTTGGAAGACCTTGTTATTCTACATTAGAAATGGAAACAAGGCAGAGCTAGTTTTTGTCTTCTGCCTGAAGAACATCATGACTCATGCGCTGCTTCAGGTTTCTTTTTGAGCTGTGAGGAACTCGTTAGGCCATCGTTGCACATTTTGAGATGACACTTGTAGTCATGTCACCCCTTTTTAATTGCTGCTTTTATTTTGAACTTCGCTTCTTTAGCATTTTTTCATTAAATAGTTTTTTTTTTGAGATCATGATTACAGAACAAAAATGAACGAAACAAACTGATTTTGCTGTGTTGTTTACTTATAAGCCTATTGTTTAGTAAAAACTGCATTTTCTTCTGTCAGTGTTGCTATATAAATAATTGAAAACACTTGATTAGATAAGTGTGCAAATCAATTCATGCCTAAAGATGGGAACTGAAACCAGACTTGTGCATGTGTGTGAAGTTTTATTAGATAATTGAGAAAAGAGTAACCTATGAATGACTTTAAATGTGACAATACAGTGCATGTGCACGTTTCTGCCTGTTTATACTTTATGTTCCTGTACTGTGTTGCAGTTGAGGCACTAAAACCATTTTTATACTGTAAATACTTCATGCATGTCAAATGATGCTTTGGGGTGACAACTTTTCTTCCTCACAACTTTTGTCCTAAAATGTGAGGTAAAAAGTAATTAAAACTAGCAGATACTGTATGTAAAGTGAAGGAAACAGGAACAAAAATAAAGTTTCAAATCATAATCTGACTCAGTAGTCTCTGTTTATTTAGTTGTGTGTGTTCCAGCAGTGGCCATGTGTTTCCTGGCAGTCAAACAGTTTTCAGCATGAAATGTAGTCGATAATTAGCTGGAGCCGAGTCTGTGAGCAAAATAAGCACATTCACACGACGGTGTCGCTGATTTTCAGTGTCCACAGTGCCTGATGACTGGGAATTTGGATAGGTTTGTTTCGCAACAATCCAAATGCAAGTAAAAAACGTCAGAACATGTGATTTACTCGCAGACAGGGGATTTTTGAATGCAAGGAGAACAATTCAAATAGAAGCACAGGCATTTGAACAAGTAGTAAATTTTAGAGCAGAGACAACTTTTTAGGGAAAGTGTGATTTTTGCAAGCAACATTGACTTTTAGTAGAGCTTTGGGGAAACATAGTGATAGATCCTGTTCAACAAACTTCCTAAAATTTTGTATTGCTTTTATGTCTTTGTAATAGTTATGGCAAAATATGCTCTTGGCAATTAACTTTAAAGGTAATTTGGTGACCCGTAGTTGTGGTCCCGATCCCAACTTTAGGAACTATTGATCTACTGTATAACGCTGGCTTTTGCTGTGTTGAAACAGAAAATGAACACTTTTGTGGCTTTGTATCACACCAGGGATGTACTGATGATTGCCATGTGGTTTGTTCCTTAACCACACGGCTGTGGGGTCACTGATTTTGTGTGATTTGATTGAGTTGCATCCTTTGCAGACTTTGTGGCTTTAGAAAAATGTCATTATAAAAATGTCATTCAACTTCTAAATGACTGAAGCCAAAGTTCAGATAGTCATCTCTTTCTGTCTTTTTAAAATTTTTTTTGAGCTGGGCATTTACTGAAATGCTTCTGCTTTTCATGGTGCGAGACTCTCCGGAGATTTGGTGGCCTTTCGTGACTTGAATAAAAGCGTTGGCAGAAACACCATGTTCTATCATAATGTTAAGATGACAATAACAGCTACTGCATTTAATGAGAAACAGACAGATTAGAATTAAACCCAGGCGTAAGCGCAGACTTGTAGAAAAAGCAGCTAGAATGGAGGAAGAAGTAGCTGAAAACACAATTAAAGCCAAATCGTTGAATGGGTGAGTGTGTTCTGTAGTTGTCTCACAGATGTAGAAACCTCATCCTTCATCTCACATGTGTTAGTTTGTTGTGTGCGGTGTTGCCAGAGATGTGAGGGCTTCATTTGGCGCAGAGCTTTGAGAACAGTCATGGTGACAGGGAGGTTTTATTGGGCCGAGCGTCTGCATTATTGATGCCTATTACCACAGACATGGTCAACTCCAGACATTGCGCCGAGGCAGGCGTTGTCAGGTAAATGTCTCGCTGACCTCCAATCGCACAGATTCCCTGAATGCCTCTGTGCAACCTAATGTCTACCTTTGTGATAAATGAGCATGGCTCACACCTTGTACACAGGGCTTACCACCAGCAGGGAAGGTTTTGTTTTATTAAATCTAATCCATGATGCACCAACACAGCCCTACTGGGAGACAAATGTTTGAGTTTAAGGGTTTTGTTGGTATAATTTAATCATCACTATTGTGTTCTCTGTGATTGCCCAAATGTGGAAAGATTTTCTGATGAACACCGTAATGTTTGAGTTTGCTGGCTGACTGTCGTGTCACCTGCCATTTCCTGCCATCCGTCTGAATCTTTTGTTCTGGCTCCATTTTGGCATGCGGGGTCATCTCACAGTGGCATTTCCCCAGAGAGCCGAATTGATTTTGTGGTATTGATTAACCACAAGCAGTTTTGCTCCCAGTCACAAAACATCACTTTAAACAACAATTTATTTGTCGCAGAATAGGCTGTGACAGAAGCTTGCTGATAGTTTACCAACTTGCAGAGAGGTAGGTGTGTGATTGAGTTGATAGAACTCTCTTCAAGCAGTCTAATGAATCAGCCGTTTAGACAGGCCTGTCCATGGGGTGGAATGAGAAAGGGGAGAATTTGAGCCAGCGCCGGGCTATGCCAGGGGAATTCAATGTTTCTGCTTATTTATCTATTTGGTCTTGAATTTCTCAACCTTTTGTACCCAAAGGCCCAATTAACTGAGCATAACAATGGTTGCAGCCATGTTCTCGATGGCCCAAGTAGGCACTGATAAGCACGCAGGACAAAGACAACTTTGAAAGCTTTGCTGGGTGAATTGTGAACAAGGAGATTTTTAATGCAGTGTAAAAGATCACATGGCCGGCCAAGTTGCCTAGTGAGATGTTTTGACATGCCACAAACTTTGCTTTGGAGTAAAGCACACAAATTGCAGAAATTGTAGTAATTGCGGGAGCACCAATTTGCACACTGCTGGTTTTGTTGAAAAGAAAAAAAAATGACTGCCAGAAATAAAGATTCAAGAAAAAGATTGTTGCTAAATTTTGGTCTGAGTGGTAATGAAAAAAAGACTATGTACTATCGAACGCAGAGGGAACTGAAGCTCATACTGTAAAACATGTTTGAAGATGATGTCCGACTGATGGTTCATGGTTCAATCAGTCTAAGGAAGACAGAACAGCTCCATCGCAAGGAGAGTTTGGCTGATTACAAAAGCAGGTGTCTTTGATGCATAGAAAATGTAGTGCCTCTCAGGGCTGATGAGGATCTAAGGAAAAGAACATGGGCTGTTATATGGTACTTTTAAGATGAGAGGGTGTCTGTGTTTGAGACAGCTGCGGCGATATAGACAGATAGTCAAACAAAAGATCTTAGGGTGACGTATTTCTTCCTCATTGTTTTGTGTTCTTTCTGTTTTGCTGTCTGCTGTATCTTTTTGTCATGTTCTCCTCTTCTCTTTTTGGACATTTCTGTTTTATAGCCGACTTATGAGCAACGTCTACAGAAGCAGCTGTTTTTTTTTTCTGCTTTCCAGACACCAATTTGTGTCTTTTCCTCTGCAGAACATGCAGGGTCTTTTTTTCCCCATCTTTTTATTTATTTATTTTTTGCTCTGAGTAGAGCTTAATTCCATGGACTAAGCAGGCCATATGGTCTTTTAAGTCTTAAAATGTGATGAGAAGGATGTGATGGGGACGTTGGGTGCTGTTAGTACTGGCATCCTTGCCACCAAATCATGCCACCAAACCACACATGCGACACTGTCTGCCATGCAGTAAGTATTCGGCAGTCTTCCCTGGGCCAATTATTCAAATTGAAACATAGAAAGTAAAAGAGATGAAAAGCAAAAACATCATATTTTTTCCATATGTGTTGTTTAGACACATGTAATGTTTTCAACTTATCAACTCATAATTACTCCTGACCTCTCTGCCCTGACTCTGTAGCTGTTATTTAGTTGTGTCATTTTCAAAATTAATTGTGTGACTGTGTGGTATTTTGGTTTTGGTTCAATCACAAACTTTGAAATGGTTGTGTCTATCAAACACTAAATTCAGAATTTGTCTCCAAATGTTTGGTTCGCTTCATGAATTGTGGTCAATGTTACAAATGAGTCACTCAGCTTGTCTCAGTATTATTTTGAATGTACAGTTAGTACTAATAATGGAGCATTGCTTTTTAATAATCATATTTATGGTGATAATATGAGCTCATGCTCACCCAATATGAACATTATCACAGATTTAGGGCATTAGGATTGAATAATTTTGCTTTGCACTAAATATGTATAATCTTAGATTTCCAATGTTAGCACATCTGTGAAAGCAGATTTTGTGATCAAGTGAGAAGGGTTAGTGTAGTTTAACACTTGGGCTTTCTCTCACACAGTGGGTGATAAACACTGAGCTTATTTAATCTTGCTGGCCTGCTGATAATGACAGGAGATGATGGTCCACAAAGGACAGACCGCTCACTGGATTAGATATCTAAATGAGGACTTTATCCTCATCCTCTCTTCTTTTCCTTCCATACCAATAAGCCAAAATGTGATCACATGCTGGTTTAGAGTTTATTGCATGCAGCTAGAAGTGTGTAGCATATTTTTGTGTGCAGACAAAACATGTCCAAGTGTGCATTCAACACTGTCAGAACTGAAAGCTAACTTCACACTGCTGCTCCATACTAATGTGCTGCACTTCTATAGAAATACATTTGCAATGTTCAAGGTATTATTCTACCTTTGCACAATAACAGATAGTGATAGGAAGTTCCCAGAATGCATCCCTCTCCAGTGTGCTAAACAATCACAAACCCAGGCCTGGTTTCAGTGATAGATTAACGCTGTCTAACCCATACACTGTGGCTTGTTTTTCCATTAAACCTGTGCAGCAGCCTCTGCTGTTTTTGCCTGGCACCGGTCTTGGGTTTGTGTTTGTGTGTGTTGGCATCTTGGTCTTTACGCAGACTCTATGTGATTGTTTGCCAAGAGATGTGTTTCCATGGAAAAGATATCGAAAGCGCTCTGTGGACCACCTCCATCAATCACCAACTCAGAGGGAAATGGAGAAAGGGACGGAAGATGGGAAGAGAGATGGAGGTCGCCACAGGAAGCAGCATTTGGAGAAAAGCAGTGGAGACAGAAGAAAAGTGGATGAATGGATGGAGGAGGCAGTTTCCAGTTCTGATTGAGCTGGGTACTGTAGTTTATATCCTTTAGAGATAAGACCTGGAAGCACTGCTCAGCAGCCTCCTTCCCTGTAGCTTGAACTGAGTGTGATAATAAGAAAGCGTGAATGGGGCAAATTGAATTAATGCCGCGGCACACCATAAAAGCCCTAACTATAATGCATTTTAAAATCCTATAATGAGGAAAGAGCTAAAATAATTTCACACCCCAGTGAAGAAGATGGCCTGGTAACAGATTTTGGGCCTGGCTGACACTGCCAGCGCTTTTGTCATTTAATGTGACTCTAGGTGCAATGTCGTAATGATACTTACTTCTATTTCCTGGGGTGCAACAGCATGAGGCAAACTTGGTCGGGGGAAAAAAAAACAACCTATTGAAATTTGTGCAACACATACAAAGTTTAATCAGAGCAGGAAGCGGCTGCTTGCCTGCTGATGTCTCACTCGGGTCTGTTTTACGATGTTGGGGTAAAATAGTGTTGCACAGAGGGCACATCTGCCGTGGAAGTATTCCCCCATTACTCTCCATTAACAGCCCATTCAATGATGAGGACAGCGATAGAAGCTGGATCTTATCCCACCTTAGCTTGCATGTACGCCTGTGCTTTTATACACACTTGTTTACACTGAAAAAGCACAAATGTGCACATTTTTCACTGTCCTTGCACCCTTTCAGCTACCCCTTTCTCATCATTAGAGTCATGCTGCCATAAAGCTGAAATTACCTCTCCATTATCAAACCATGGAAAGAGAGAAAGATGGCAGTCTGACACACAGTAACACCAACAGACGGGTCCTGATAGAGACTAATGACTAAATGAAAGCTGCGGCAATGAACGCCTCACCTTTCTGACTGGAATGGAAGAGAGCGTCATTCGCTACTTCCTCTTCTCCTCGCAGGCACCACAGACATCTAAAACAATCCTGCTCTTCCTTCCTGAGGGGATAAAGTTTGTGTTTGTTTGTATTGAGCTGTTTCACGTTCTTTTCATTTACCCTAAAGGAAGTGCGTGCTGCAGTGAGCACGGTTGCACATCACTCATCTGCTTCCATGTGTCCGAAACACAGCTGCTGTTACCACGTACTAGATGTCTAATACCCAAAAGTGAAAACAAAAAAATGCATCCTGTCTATACATGTGCAGTATCACCCATTTAAAAACTGCAGAGACACGTGGATGCACAAACATGGCACGGATCATGTGTCGCACTTAAAACATTTTTGGGATCATATTCAGCCTCTAACACGCCAAATTCAAGCTGTGGAATTACCCAAGTTATAGCTCATCTTTTGTTTTGCTAATTTCACTTTGCTGTGACAGTTGTCTCGAATCAGATTGACTCCAAAAGCTAGTTCACTGTAGATGTCAACCAAGTGATGACTTTCTTAAAGTTTCATTAAACTTTGTTGTATGATTCGTAATTGCATGAATAAACAAATATGCGCGAGACACACAGTCACACCTGCATGCACGAGCAAATCATCATCGATCCATCTTCACCCTTGGCGCTCCATAACAATTCATTGCACAGACTGAACATGACACACAAGATCTCACACGTGCAAGCAGGGACTACAAACACATCACACACTGAACCTCTGCCTTCCAAATTAATGCTCAAAGCGAGGTGCAAAGCAGAGCACAGAGAGGTCAAACAACAATTTATGCCTGTAGACCTGAAATCATCACGTTGGGAGATTGCTCGAGAATATTCCATCTTGAACTGTCATTTAGATTAACTGTCCCGTGCCACCTTTGCAAATGAAAGTGAACTCTATGCTAGGGCATGCATATGTGGGCTTCTGCACATTGTGTCGTTTACAGTGTAAATGGCTGGTGGGTGGGATGATACCTGAGAAGGCGGTTTTCTGTGCCAGACATATGCTCAAGTACATTTAATATCTGTTTGGAGTGCTGCAGCATTTTCCCATCACAAATTGGAAAAGAGAAAGCATATTCATCAGCCAACTCCATTCATAAACAATATCAAGGATAATTCAGCATATTTCATATGTGACTAATTCAGTGTTTACATAAGTGTAACTGGATACCTGTGTGTACAGTTATTTCCTCCAATTTAAGACAATCCTGTCAATCACTTAGAATTGAGATTCCATTTCAAAGTGTCCTCCAGGAAGCCTTGCTTGTTTATTTATCTTCACTTGGCCATTGAAAGCTCAAAGACAACACAACCATTTATAGAAATGAAGAGCGGTGCTGTAGCAGAATCCCCATTTCAGTTTGGTTTGTTGCCTTCCAATCAATTTTCAAGCCTTAGGATCGTAGTCTTTTTTTTTTTTTACAATAAATGGACTGTCTGCGGCCTCTGTTAGAATGCTTTTACCCTCCAATCCTCAGAAATCTTAGAGAATACCAATAGATAAGCTGTTTCGTCTGCCTAGACTGAGTCCAGATAAAATACAAAAACAGTGTATATTCGTTTAAAACATAGCTGAAAAGCGCTTGTATTCAGCCAGCCTGTTCTAGCCCTCATTACGCTGTAGGACTGGTATTGATTTGCTGGGAACGCAGCATCTTGTTGGCTTTGATGGTGTATTTAATATTTGCTGAAATATCTCTGGGACTTTTAGACCAGTTTTGTTATGTATTTTGGTGGTGTTCCACAGCAGTGTCTGTTTTATTAGGTTTGTTTTCAAGTTAAAGTGACCGTAACACACTTTTAAAAACTAAAAGATACACTGAGGTTTAAAGTGACTTTTCAGGCTTTTAGGACTGTTTCTTGTTAATGTTGTGCAAGACGCAGAAGGCTATAATTGTTCCACAGTGTCTTGTATTGTTTGGGGCACTTTATGTGTTATGTTTCAGTCAGGGGACGTCCTCACAACCCCCTTAAAGAAATAGTAGCAGTGGTGGAATTTATGATCACTAAAAAAATTTTTGAGCCTCTTGTGTCCAGCAGCTTTATGTTTGCAGTACAGAGAACCATTGTCTGAAACAACAAACAGTATTATCTTGTGCATTTCCTGTGTTTGGTAGTCAGAAATGAAAGTTGAATTTGTGGAACAAAGTTGTACTTGGAGAAAATATGCGAGGGAAGCACAAATTCAATTGTTTTCATACAGTCTTATGTCCTGATTGTAATAAACCATGCTGTTATTGTTTAACCTCTTGAAGGGTTGTTAAATTTATACAAATTTACATAATGTTACTACAGGTAACTGCAGGTAAAAACACAAACGCTTATTTTAAAGCAAATAACAATAAGCTCCTCCCAGAATGTTTAGTTATTGAAAGCTTGTTTTTATGGTCTTAAACACCTAATGTTTTATAAATAGTTATCAACGCATTTTGAATACTGTTAGATATGTGAAAATACTAGAAAAACACAACAACACATGTGGGCACATTATCATTAGAACAGAATGTTTTAATGTGATGTTAAGAACAAGTAGAAAAGAGTTTTCATAAGGATACTTAAGATTTACTTTAAATATTAAATAATATTTCTCATCTACTATTTTATTCATAGTAATTTACTGGCTCATCCTTAAGTAAAATGAAGCTCGTTATGTGTGTTATCGGTGGCAATAATCCTTTCTCCTCACTGCAGTGGCTGTGGTCAAGGTAAAGTGGGATGCGAAGCAATAAAGGATCCTTTTTTGAAAGATAGCTGTCATGAGAGTTAAGTGGTTAAACATAAATATAATTCAGTGTTTGAACCTTTAGGTTTCTGTGTCACAGTAACCTTGATCATTTGTGCAAGGACCAAACAAAAAGAACCTTTATGATATAAATGTGTGAAAAAGTGATTTTTTTCCCACAAAGGCAATGTAAGACAGAAAAACTTTTATTTCATTTACAAACTTTCAGAATTAATTAAGCCTTTTTTACACATTATGTTCTTATTGATTATCCAGAGTCAAGCAGCTGAATCAATCAGGTATCCTTTGTCCATGAAGGACAAGAACCGTTTCATCTGTGAGCACAGGGTGTCTTGGGTCAATGTTAAACATCGCTCTTTCAGCAGGATCCCAACTTTTCACATCAAGTGCAAGAATACTGCTTGGCTTCTTCAATGACAAACCCTAACGTGAACCATGAATCTTCACTTGACACAAATGTTCTTTGTGCTTCACACTTTGCTTTGTGCAAATAAAAACAGAAAAACAGCATCACTTAAAAGGTTCTTTGAGAGACTGCCTTACACTCACCGCCAAATATTCTCTCAGATTAAAAAAATGGGAACTGACTTCACTGACTGCTGTTGACATCAGTCCTCCCATGCATGTTTTTTAATCGACTGCAGAAACTGCGTAAGAATATGTAGAGGTAGAGAAGATGGTGGGAAATTATCCTCTTTCCTATCCAGAGTTTATCAGAATGTGTCATCTCTGTCTTTTGCTGATCAGACACATTGAACTTTGTTACTCAAGATTAAAACGTGCTCAGTTGACTGACAACATTCACAAACTGAAAGTCATGCTTTATTCAGAATATTATATAATTTGGATAAATTAATAAAAAGGTTAATGCTTGTTTTATTGCTGCTAACTAGAATAGGAATTGAAACATTTCATCAAATATTCACTGCTAATATAAGATGAGCACTTTATGCTTGTAGAACTGTAATAATGAACGTTAAATTCAAGTTGTTTTCTTTAAAACAACAAGCATTTAATGTGCTTTATACGCCTGCTTTAATTATAAATAATTTGTTTATTGTTGCAAGCAGATTGGGACAGAATTTCCTTTTAAGATGTCATAGCAAGTCTTTGTTAGCACAATTCTCAGATTGTACACTGTCTTCATGCGAAGACGTTACACAGCCTCCCTAAATGTACACTTAGCAGGAAACAGGAGGCCTCCTTCTTCAGATAAGACATCACCTTCTCATAACCTCACTCAGATAATTTGTGTCCCTCATTTTCATGGCTCGCAGGGATTTGATGAGTCATTTTTAGAACAACTAACATTTTCATCGTGGATGGATTCTTTTTTTTTCTGCTTTGCTTCTTTGCTGTCACTTCATGTTCAAATTATACCCTGTCAGCTATTACAACTTAAAAAAAAATACATGGTGTTGAGAGGAAAGAAAATGGCACTGAAAAAAATACTTTTTTTCCAAACGTAGATGCTTCTTAATGTGCTATTTTTTCTTTGTTGGTGGAAAAAAAAAATTATCACAATTTTAATTCAATAGTGTATTTGGACCTCAGTCGAAACCAGCTGTAAAAAGCAGCAAAAAGGGAAAAATAGACGTTAATATGAACAGAAGCTGATTCTTTTTTTTGGCAGCACTGATGTGGAAATGATGTAACATAAAACGCTTCATCAGCCTGTTAAATCGAAAGCGTTCTGTCACTTCTAAATGGACAGTTCTGCATGAGTTACAATTGAACTAATTCATGGTTTGCAATACCAAAATTCTGGGCTACAGTAAGTTCACTATCACAAAAATGACTAAGTTCATGTTTACAAAAAGATAAACTGTTGCAGGATGTGTTGAAGAAAATTAAAGCTTTATTGTCTGAGGAGTAACACATAGGAGAGGGTTCTTGTGATTAATTTTAAAAATTGCGCTTACTGTAATAATTGGGGACCTTTTAATTTCTTTGAATATCATTATCATGTTTGCCACCTGTTTGATTAATTTGTGCTATAGAAAGGAGAAAAGGTTGACAAGTGACAGTTATGACACAATTTAGGCTAGTTAATATAATTTTCATATGGCTAACCGGATGGAAAAAAAAAACTGGGCCCAGATTCACTAACACTGCATTATAGGTGCCAACCCGCCATCTTTTCTTCTCACCCTCAGGGCTTTGTCTCATCATATTCACAAAGCAAACAGTGCTAATTACATAGTGGTGCAGACTCACCCATCAGATTCAGCAGGTGTGAGCAGTTTGCTTTGTTGTAAAGTCAGAACACAGCAGATTTCTGTAGTTGCATGATCTAAATATGACCACCTGTCACAAACACATAAGTAACAAAAGTGACAGGAAGAAAGAGGAAACCATTTTCTCACAGTGATTGATTTTAACAAATGAAGCTCAGAGACGCTTCTTTAAAATTTATTGATTATTACTGCAATCTTATTTTCCCTTAACCCTCCTGCTTCCCTGGGGTCAAATGACCCACCAGACCTCAGTTTTGTGACTAAGGCCTGGTGGGGTCATTTTGACCCCAGGGGAGCGGGAGGGGTAAAAAAATGTACAAAAGTCATACTTCTAGACTACCAGGTCTGCATTGCTCATTTGTTCAAACGTTCTGTAATTTAAAGATTTAGTGTTCTGCAGCAACAACACATTTTATGTGATAATTTGACCTTAAATGCCTGTTGTGAACAGCACCTTTCTTTGAGAATCAGTCTCTGTTTGCCCTGCATTTATGTAAATAAATATGTGAGGGTTTACCTCTAACTTAATGTCTCTTTTTAAATGTGTGCAAACTGTACCAACACATACAGACGCTGCGGGGTTGACAGGTAAGTCAGAGGTACCAAGCTCAATTTGGGAAGGCTTTGTGAACATAACAGATGTACAAAAGTTGGGAAAAAAAATGCACCTGAAAAACATGCAGTCTGTTAATAAATCTGGATCTGAGATTATAGGAATGTTAATGATGGAGTAACATGAAACAAGAGGCTTCAGACACTTGAACATGTAGACAAAGATGGTCAACAAGTGGAGATGATCAAGCAGGTACTGTTAGGTAATTTTCTGAGGTTTGAGTGTTTTTTTGGTGATGGAACAATTTGCTTTTAGCATTGAGCCCTTTGTGTAGCTGAGATTTAACTATTAGAATTAGTCCTCAGTTTACTGAAATGATGACTTTTGTCTATGTAGCATTTTAACAATGGAGAGATCCAAACTTTAAATGCACTCATTTCAAATCACAGCTATAACAACATGGGCCTGATTGGTGTCAAAGAGACCAGGAAAAGACTAGAATTATAAGAAATATTGACAGAGAGAATTTGTGGTGTAAAGAGAGCCAGTGGAGACAGGAGCTGGTGTTGAGTTACTGACATGAGGTAATCGCTATTTCTGTCCTAACCTGACTGTAAAACCTCATAGTAGAGGAAACAAAAGTCAGTGTGATTTCAATTTTTATGTTTTTGAATAAACAAACACAAAGCAGAACTTCAAACCGATGGATCAGCTGGTGGGCTGTTTGCCACATCTTTTTAATAAAAGTAGTAAAGCCACTGCTTTAATGAAACACTTCTTTTGTTTTATTCCCCATGCAGAGTGCTTTTAGACTGCAATTTACATTAACATAAACTCATATTGCATTCCAAATGTATTGTCCTAATGCCTGTGCAGTATTATTTGATGTGGACAGTGACTGCCTAGAATTAAATCAGTCTTCATTTAGATTAATGTTAGGCTACATATATTGTGACTCTAAGTGAGTAGCAAAACGAAAGGTAAACTATTTCAATTTAAAACAAGGACTCACATATCAAAGCTTTTATATCTGTCAGATTGTAATTCCTTTGTTGGTTTTGATCCTTCACACTTGGGTACTGTGGTAGCTTCACATAGCCTACAGTAAGATTGGCAGCACAAAGTGAGATGATGCTCTGATTTTGACAACTCATCCCATTTCAAATATACACAACTACATCCTTCTGTCTACAATGGGCTCCGCACATGTTGTTACAGGAGTGTCAGTAACCAAGACAGAAAAACAAAAAGGTAGTTCCAAAATTTAACAAAAACTGTGTGCCTAACACAATACTGAAATACTGAAAGTGATAAAAAAAAATTCCACAAAAATAGCAATCAACCTTCTTAAAACTACCAAAAAAAAAGTAAAAATAAAAATCTCCTTTTTGCCTACAGTGTTGGAACAGAAAAATCTTCTATTTCGATCCCCTGAAATGTCTTCAGAATTGCAGCATTTATGTCTCATAAAATACACTAAATTAACCAACACTTTCACAGAATATTCATGTACTTTATGAATAACACAAGTTGCACTTTATGAGCTATATATAGTTTTCTCTAACATGCCATGTTGCTAAATATTTATATTCCACTCTGTCTTTTTATGTTTTTACTTGATACAGAGACATGCTGATTACTATTCAAACCAGGTTCTACAACTAAATGATAATTTATTAATAGAAAATGATTCCTACTGTGAAGGAATGTGGAAAGATAGAGTAACAAATATGTTTTATGAAAGACTATTTTGTTTATTAATATTTGTTTATTATTTGTTTTCTTATTTGAACATTTAAAATTGGATATCATACATAACCACAATTATATGTTGTTACAATCAGTTTTAGGTCCGTATTTGCATTACAAAGCAAAATAATTCTGAAGAAAATAACTGTTTTAAAATTATTTTGCTATTTCAAACTTTGTATATATTTCTAAGTTGGTTTTTAAAAAAATGTGATGGAAAAAACAAAGCTTTTGCCACATTTGTTTCAAATGAACTGTGAATTATTTCAGCTAAATGATACATTTTCTTTCTCTGAGGGCTACACAACCAGTATATCTCCATGCAACACTTGCTCCTCTCTAAATCCGCCTCTTTTATGCAAGTGAATAGGACACATTTTTTGAGCTCAAAGCAATAAAAATAAAAGGGATTGAATAAGTTTTTG
>JAVKLF010000011.1:16327430-16339029 GCA_034783495.1 Millerichthys robustus | reverse complement strand
ACACACACACACACACACACACACACACACACACACACACACACACACACACACACACACACACACACACACCAACCCTTTTAAAGGCAGCTTGTATGTTCCATAATTAGAAACAGGTACTTTGAATTAATGTAGGAGTTGTAGCCGATACGATGAGATAAGACCTGTTGATTTGCTGTGTACTAAAATGTTGAAGTTTGGCTATTGACTATTGTAGGTTTTAAGTGAAGCTGCACAGTATTATTCAAAACTTATTTGTTCAAAATGTATTTCGATAAAGTTATCTCTTTTTTCAGAGTTATGCAAGCATAAAGTATAATTCATGTTTTCAAACACACTACAAGTTCAGAAAAAATACACAGGAACCCAGTGAGGACAAACAATTATCTCTCAAGAATCATTTGTATTTTATTACAAGCCACACACTGCTAGTTAAAGCAGCTGAAGAGTAAAAATCCTTGCGTGTTTTTTAGTTGAAAGCTGGAATCATACACCGAGAACCTGTTCTGTATTGTTTTAAAACTTTAACAGCTGAGCTCCTGATTATTTCAGGCTCAAACCATCAGCCGGAAAAAGCTGTTTTCTTTCCCAGAAAAGTTGAAAGTTCTCAATGAAGTTCATTGATCGCTCATCACAGAGGCGTTTCATCCATTTGTTGAGCATAAACAATCTGCTGAATCTCTCATCTCCACCACAGTACATTGGCAGAGGCCCACTGATAAACACATCCATATCAAGACCTTGGACAGTGTCCATCAGCTGAATAAAATCCTTCTTCAAGATCTCAGACTGCTTCTTGACAACATCACGTGATCCAGTGTGAATGACCAACTGTCGCACTGTAGGATAATCCTTTGTGATTGGCAGAATTTTCTCAATGATGTCAGACACCGTATTATCAAAATAACTCAGCACTTTCATTGTTTTCTTGTTGCTGAAGTGTTTAATCTCATTCACGGCTTCATCGCAGACAATTAGAATCCCTGGCTTCGAGGTCTGTCCTTCAGGCCGTTTTGGAGAAATTCGGTTTGGGCTGGATCTGATCTCAGATCTGTCACTGGTGTCTGAAGATAGGTTTTCTTCTGAATCCGAAACTAGCAGCGCAGAAAATCTGTTCTGTAGTGGAATTCCGGTGATTTATACAGCTCCACTGTTATCAGTTGTTTGGAAAACAATTCTCTGGTGCCTGCTGTTGAAAGAAGCTGGTGCAGGGGAGCTCCTCTTTAACGCTGGCCAGTCAGTGTCATCTAAATGCTGGATTTGTCCACTCCGCCGTCCGGTCGAATTTGCGCCAAGAAGGTGTAGTCTAGTGGGTTTCTGCAGTCAGTATTTGGTTATCATTTTCATTTTGCAGTGATTCTTTTGTGCTGTTCAGAATGATGTATATATTTTTAGTTTGCTTGGCTTTGTTTATTTGTCTTTTTTCTAAAATGAAGCTCAAAAAAAGAAGTTTACAAAAATTGGTGATTGCTGGCAGCCTCTAGCTTCATTATTCAAAAACCAGAACAGAGAAAAGCTATATGAAAATATAAGGGAAAAAAATGCCACTCTAAAACAAAATTAAACTTTTGAATTTTATGTTTTTGCTTTTTTTATCTTTAAAACTTTAACTTTGCCAGCGAACCTAACTTTACCTCAAACTTTTAACTTTTTTTTTCCCTAATCAATTTTTCAGTTGAACAGACTTTGACTCTTATTAGAATCACATAAGCTCATGCTGTTTTTGATGCATATTGCTTTTATACTTTTAAAAATATAAATATGTTTCATGAATTTCTATTTGCATTATCTGCAGCTATTAGTGATGTTGACACTGTTGCAAACTATTTCCACATGTAGCTGCTGAAAGACACACAGCTCCTTATCAAACACATCAAACAAACATGGTTTCTTCAGGGATGCAGATTTTGATGCAAAGTAATGAGCAGAATTTGAGGATGTTTACCATTTGTAACTGTTCTGGGATGAAAGTGCTAGAATGTGTGTTTACATGGTTTGTGTGTCAGCTGCTGCAGAGTTAATAGATTTCCATCCCCGGTGCTTTCAGCGTGTTGATCTCCTGCTGACGGCTTCACACTCGGCTTTAAGCAACACAGGTTGGAATGAAGTCTCCTTAACTTCGCAAGCATTTGGTTAATGTACCTCATTACTCCCCCTTTGAGCTGATTTTCACTTTCCATTCACTTGCTGCTAAAAGAGCACCTCTGAAATTTCCACGTCTCGCACGGGCCATTGATGTTTATGCTTGCAGACGCAATTTGTTTAATTCCACGAAGATGCGTTCGTATCCTAATTCCCTCCCTCAATGGAAGTAGAGGGAACAAGGGAAGCATGAGAAAACCCTGCGTTATTAATTATACTGTGTGTTGTATCTTAATTTTCTCCTCTTATGGTCTTCTGCTTTATGTTTTCTTTCCAATCAATGACGCCCCCACCACCTTTTATTGTGCTACGCTGTTTGTTGTGTTTCCCCTGTGCGCTTTCAATGTTATTTTAACTCCTTTGGTAAGTATCACACAATAAACTCCTTCCACCATGCTGCCTGCCTCTTTCCCCCCTTTCAGCCTCTATCTCTCTTTTTCTGTTGATATTTGTGTTCTTGTATCTGTGCCTCTCTCCATTCCTCTGTTTTCTCTCATCCCCATCCCACACACACTCTTTCCTTGTACTGTGGGCCGCGTATATATGTGCACAGAAGCACTTGAGACAACTTTTTTTCCCGAACTGGCAAGCCACTTAGCAGCTTTATTTAGCACATACCCAAGAAGAGGATTAACAGCAGGAAACATCAACAAAATGGCATGCAGAGACACTGAAAATACACGCACAAATATGTGCACAACTCACACACATGCTAACACACTATAGTCGTTGCACCCACTGAGCCTTAGCCAACTGCACCCCTATCTTTCAACTTTTCATGAAGCATTATTATGCTAGTCAGCCGGCTGATGCTCTTATCCTTATGGGATTGTGGTACAGTATGGACCAGCTTTTCATCCCACACAGTGCACAAGGCATAGTTGACGTTGAAAAATCTACTGGAGGTTGTGAGCCTCTGCCCCTTATTTCATCACAATTTTTTTGCCCCAGTCAGGTGAGGCAGCTTGTGTCGCTTTGGCTCTCATGGGGCATCGCTCACAGCAGCTTTTTACTAAGCTCACCAGATCAGGGAGAAATCGCTCACGTTTGCCGCCCGAGAACACGAGGCTTGCACTCTTGCTGGCCCCTGCAAGCATAAGTCTCACACCTCACAAACACGCATCCGTGCACACACGAGTACATTCTTCATTATCATTCCAGAGCTGATAGGCTCTAATTATCTGCCTTGGCTCTGATTAGTCTCTCTGACACAAGCTAATTAGATGGAGCCTTGTAAAATCATCTCTACCATTACCACAGAGACATGTTTGGGAAAGACACCAACAAGCAGAAGGCAAGGAATGTGTCTTGCATCGCTCCCTGCAAAGACTTGATAGTTAACTAAATGTTAAGTGCTAGAGCTCTGATTTCTTTTTGATGAAGTGCCTTTTAACCCCCTCTGCTTTGCAGTAAAATCTTTTTTTCCTTTCTCATTATTTATCACAAAAGGATTGTTCCATCTAACAGAGCAGGATGATCTGGCTTAAAGTGCATAAATTGCCACTGTCAACATTTTAGCAGATAGCATCTGAGCATTGATTGGTTTTCCTGCCCACGCGATAGAGTGGCTATTTATCCAAAACGAACTACCGTCACAGTCTGAATCTGAACTTTTCTCTTCAGCTGAGAAACTTTAAAGCCTGAGCAGAAAGCTAGATTAATTCTTTCCTCTAGCACTTCCTCTCTGTGTTATTATCCTTCTAACAATCCTTTTAGGAGCTGTCACACACTTTGTAGCTATTGTGTTTGAGTTGTGAACTCTTTAGAACAAGTCCAGAGTGCATCATATTTTATTTTCCAACAAACATAGTAGTTATAAAATAAGAAATTTATTTTCCATCCTGTTTTGTTTTCCAACTCATCTGAGTGGAAACAAGGTTCCACAGAGCTGCAGCCTATCCCAGCTGTCATCAAAAGAGAAGCAGGGAATTCTCTGGACAAATTACCAGCCCAGCACAGATCCAACACAGTGATGCACATGACAAACAGCCACGCATGCACACTCTGGTCAATTTAGACTCAGTAGAGAGTTTATGCTGGAAAATATTAGGGAAACCGGCAAAACAGAACTGTTTTGGAATACAAAATATCCATCAAGTCAGACTTCGAGGAGTGACTTGATGCATCACAAACTTGCATTCTCTAAAGCATATTTATAGCCTGTGGTCACAAACAGAAAACCTATTATATAACAAGATTGGCAACTCATAGCTACTTTTAGCTCTCAAGTATCTCACCTCTATGTTTGAGTGTCCACTGGTGTTTGTTTGCATGAGAATAAAAAGTCGACAGTGAATGGTTGATGGATGTGATGGTATAAGTTGCCCCTATGTCAAACACTTGTGCTTGTGTTTAAATCTGTTAGTGCATCTGTTTGTGAGTGTGTTTGTCCTGGCAGGAGGTTCCTTTTCTTCTCTGGGGTGAGGCAGATGGCCTCTGTGGATGGTGGCCCACTGAACTGGTTGGCAGCTCTTCTGACATTCCCTCATGCCACGTTGACGCATGATCACAGCCAGTGTTTGTGGCAGTAATGTGTTAGCTCTCAAATCTGTGAATAGCTTTACTTTGAGGCAATAGAGTTCCACAAACATAGCAATTAATAGGGCCCATTATTTTGTCTTTTATTTTCCCTTGAACATAGTGTTCAGGCTGTGTCATTGTGTTTAATGTGGATAACAAGCCCTATTAGCAGTTCCAGCAAAAGTCGTGCCACACTTCTGTCATAGAGGTGTACGCAGCTTCTCCTTGGGAGCTGCTGTACTTTCTTGCAATCAGCCTCGGCTTAGACTGAGCAAGTTGGTAATTGGATTCTTGGAATCTTCTTATTCACTTCAGTGACACAGCATGCAGGCGACAAAGTGCCTGCTGTCTTCTGGCGTCATCCCTGCATCCCTTTAGGAATATCAAGGTAACTTTACCCAGACTTGGTAGATGAGACTGAGACTGAGGTTCCCTCTCATGAGAACATGCGTGCTTGAATGGTAGACTATAGCAAATGAATGGGTGGGAACATCATATATACCACGAAAACTTAAAGAATTATCTACCTGTTTGATTGATATGTTAAAAGGACTTCAACAGATTTTTGAATTAAAAGTTGTATTCTGCACAGCTCCATGTTGGTAGTTGTGTTAATGTCTTGAAAACCACTCAAAAAGAATATCATAAAAAACAGCCCATTTTTTCCCCTCATATTGATGGTTACAAAACATTTGTAAGCAAAGTTTATGCTCAGTCAAACCATATGTGTGTGTTTACCTTAGGAAAATTGCAAATAGGTCAACTATGGCAACGTCCATGGAAGACCTGTTTTAGATGTCCATCGAATTTGATGTGTTACATATTTACACTCAGTTTTGTTGAGTGAAGTCTGCAAATAAGAAGATAAGATGAAATGAAATTATGAAATGGTAAACTTGCTGGTCTAAAAGAAGTTTTGCAAAAACTGCACGTTTGAATGCAAAACTCAAGTTTAGTTTTTCTTTGTCTAGCAGCAGATTCCCTTCTATGTTTTCACATGAACATCTTCTCCACAATTATAGCTACACAGACTAAGCTCAGCCAAATTTAAGTCAATGAAGTGAATAAAGCCTTCATAAGGTTTTAGGCAGATTCAACCAACTATTTTGTTTACATTTAATTATAACCAGCATTTCAGAACCACATATCAATGTATGGCAAATGACAGGTGCAAACTTTTAAACTCTACAAATTTAACATAGATCAGGATAATCTTTTTTTTTACAGTTTCTTTTACTGTTTACAATGAGTACCTTTTAAAACAAAACAATAATGATAATTATAACCTTCCTGGTTGAGATTTTATTTTTTATAAAAAAGAGAGGATTTACATGTGACATACCTGTGCCCTGAGTTGAGTCACTGTTTGTCGGTGCTTCGGCTTTCCCTGGTTGCTTGTCTCTCCTTTACACATACTATTACATGACAGCTGTCACTTTAAGTAATCACAGTTTCATCACTATCTCTGCACTATCCCTCAGGCCCAGACTGGTACCTGAACAAGGTGAAGCTGAAGATCACCGATGTCAACGACAACGTCCCTGAGTGGAATATGAAGACATACCCTTACCTAGCTGTTGTGTCTCCTGAGGCCCCTGCAGGATCATTTGTCTACCAGCTGGAGGCAATAGATGGGGATGAAGGCAAAAGTGGAGAAGTGGAATATTTCCTGTCAGACGGTAAGCATTATTGCTGCTTATATACATGCACACAACCTCATAAGCTGTACGAGAGGGAGGTAAAATGTGTTGTCTTGTTGGTAATAGGTTGGCAGGCTGTGTAGCTTTGGAAATTAATACAACCAGTCTGACACCAGCACAATCTCTCAGAGATACAGCCACAGGCATTCCCGCATTCATTCATGCATTCGTATACTTTTTCCGTGTCCATTAGCATCTCTGTCTTCCTTTCTTTCCCTCTCTATCTCCATCCCTCTTTTCTTTTTCCTAACCATACAATCACTCAATCAGAAAATCCCCTACACAGCCAAAGGCCTTCACAGATTTGTTTATGCACTTTTCATGCACACTTGTCTGTCTGCTTCTCTCTGTCTCATACAGAGAATCATGCAAGCACACGTTCAGTCGTACACAAACACATGCAGTGGGCTGTTGGAAGCCTGCCAGAGGAGTGGACCCCCTGGTGGCTGAAGCGATTGAGGGTTGTTGGCAGAGATTGCGGGATGTGCTGATGTTGCTTGTGGGGGTTTCTGATTTCCCTCTGACTCGCGGTTTAACTGTAATCAGGACATCCCACGGTGCCCTGATTTTGAGTTAAACCCCAATTGCACGGAGGTGCTCATTGTTTGCATTAGCATGCTAAGAACTCTTAAATTGTGGCATTTGTCAGCTGAAAATTAGCACAAAAAAAAACCAAACAATCAAAGTAATCGGAAACTACTATGTAGATTTCACATGTATTTGTCTTATCTGCTTATCCTGTCCTCAACATTAAACACAACAAGTTTTCATGAGGATATCTGGCCTCTAAATGACCTTGATCTGACCCCATTTGCAGTACGAAAAGTAAATCATCCTGCTGTGAGTTCATGTGGAAACGGTACAAACAGCAAAAACAGCGTAAGAAAAATAATACACAAATTTACATAAGTATGATTTCACGCATTATGCAAGTTATTTTGCAATAGTCAACATTATATTAAAATTAGAAGTTGTGTTTTATTGTATTGTTAAATTTTGGACTTTTCTCTCCATTGTGAGTATCATCACCTACCTCAAACCTAAAGACTGATAGTACTATTGATTTTGATTTTTTGTATATTTCGTCCAAAATAACAAAATACTGAATTATTTCAGCCCTGATATTTTAGACAAGAGGTTGTTTTTTTTTTTTGCCACAGCTCTTCTCTAAATCCACATTATGGTTTTGAGATTTTGATTCCTTTTATTCCTCCCTTAAACATTTATATAGCTTTTCTTTAAATATTCAAAGTAGTTTATTGTTTGTATTGTGCTTGCAGTACCACCTCCTCTTCACACTCTTTGGCACATTGATACTTTTGTTCATGCTTTACTCCTACCAGCTGTCAGTCTGCAGAACAATGGGAAGCAGCCGCAGAAACCAAAACCTTAAAAAGCAGCAGCATCCTAATCAAAACTTCAACATTTTGTTGCACTTAAGATTATAAACTTTAATGCCTAAAAGTAAAACAGGAAAAGAATATGTTAAGTATGTTATTTTTGTTGACAAATTTTTAAATTGACCTCCATCTCTTTAGGAAAAATACATTTATAAAAGAAAAGTACTTTAATGGGTTACAGTGAAGCTCCTTAGTAAATATGCATTCATTCTTTTTTTATTGTTACTTTGTTTCGTTACTTATTGATTTCCATTTGCATATCGTTTCATTATATACACTGTTATGCTGTTGTAATAATTTCTAACAGAAAATAGCCCCCAACCAAAAGTGCTGTTTACTCATTTTGAGGAATGTTTTCAAAACTCATCAGTTCCAAGCTGGTTTGAGAAATTACTGCACCCATTTAAATGCCTATTGTAATCTGTCTTTTTAATTTGTAAATCATTAAAGAAAAAACAATTCAATGTTACCAGTAAGAACAGATGGGGTGAAAACCACAGAGTGGGGAGGGCAGTCATAATATCCAACAAACTGATACAGTGTTACTTTGGTCTGTTTATAAAAGATTCTTTTGACAGCTTGGATAACATGCTTTCTTTTTGTTTTTTTTTTCTTTTACCAACATCTTGTTCTTGTTTTGCTTTAATCACATCCATGTTCAAAGTAAGCTCTGGAAGAAAACTCAGATATATGATTCCTTCTCAAAACTCACTTTCTTCTGACTCATCATAAACCATATCTATAACTTTTTTGCTAAAAATTCAAGAAAAAAGAGCACTTTTCTTAGCGTGTGTGGTGGATGAGTTGACATGTAAGACTGAATAAATTCTTATTCTGTCCAAACATTCACACCATCAGTTGTTCTGTGTGCTACCTGATTGTTAGCGTGCGATTCTCTCAGGTGAATAAGTGTTGTTTACACGCCAACATATCGCAACAAAAGACACCTGAAGGAAATTTGACAAAGTAAAAATCCCAAATCCCCTCGAGGCAAACACAGGTTTTGCTTAATAAATTATCTTTCACATAAATCTTCAGAAAACATACATCTTTTGCAGATTTTGCAAAAATGAAAATATTTTATACATTACAGGAATACGAACATTTGTTATAATATTAATATTTATGAAAATATTATGAAAGTGTCATTTTCCCCCGCATTCTCTAAAAGAGACATTCTGGCAGTGAAATTGTGTGTTTTTTGTATTGTTTGAAATCTAACAGGTCAACAGGATTCTCAGAGTTAGTCTGTCAATATTTGCTTCTGGGACAAACCAGCAACTGAGGCTCAGGACTGAAATTTCCACTGACACTGCACTGCTGTCAGCAATAAAACTCTTGAGGACAGTGAAATGTGACGACCAGTCAGTATTTTTAGGTCTCATCTGGCCAGACTAGAAGGAAATCCTTGAACTTTCTGGCCTGAGAGGTTGTAAACTAATGATTATTTATTTGCAGTTTGTCCAAAGCAGTCATTTTAAATAGCTTCATATTGTGCTTGTTGGCATAGCAAAGGAAACCACACACCACTTAGGCCAAACTTAGGCTCCTGAATGATATGACCTTCATCTAATCAGACATAAATCAACCACTTCTTAATAATGTGTTCCTTTTATAACCATGTTTATCTTTATTCCCAGAAAACTAAAAATTAAATAGTAAATGTCCTGTTCTGTACATATGTTTGAGAATGAGTTTAGGGTTATGATGCAAATGTGTCAGCCCATTGTCCAGTCTATTTTCTGTTTACATTGGCTTTGTCTTTTTGGACAAACGTAACCAAAACAAGAAATATAAATGCAACTTAATTTGCTTTTAAATATCCACCAATATCTCTTAAACTAGGTGAGCAAAATTGCAGCGTGTCAAACTATAATTATAGTCTGGACTATCAAGACATTTCAGTGGTAATATTTTGTCACAGCTAGTTACACAAAGATTATTTTTTGTACTTTTGCCGATGAATCATGTTTGAAAATTCAATATGTGATGTGAACCTTGAAAGAAATGCTTCATATTTTCAAAGTTGTGTTCTTTGACGTTATCAGTAATAATATCTTTTGAGTACTAACTAATGTAAAACTGCAGGTCATGTAAGGATGTTTAAAATAGTATTCACGTGTGGGTTTTTTTCTTCTATTTTTTCAATATTTAAGCTGCTTTAATATGGCAGAAATGTTCTTTGAAACAGACCTAGATCTGCTCGCTGATCACTCTTTTTCCCTGACAGAACTGCTTGATATTGCTCTGAATGCTAATGCTCTGAGCGATTTCTACTGCAGGTAAGATATTGATTACTGATAACTCCACAAAACACCCCTTAAAAAGGCTGAAGTATTCTTTTACTTCTGTGAGCTCAGAAAAGAAAAGAAAATCCTTATTTCAACTCCCATGAAAAACATTTGAGTTAGTATTCCAGACAGCACCGAGGGGTTGGTTTGGATCCAGCGATAGGATATCATATCATTTTACTTCCCTGTAGGTGGTGACGGCTGCTTTGCTGTAGACAAAGAGACAGGCCAGGTGGTGACCACAGGGCTGGTGCTTCAGAGAGACAGAGAGTACCTGTTAAGCGTGGTGGCCATTGATGGCGTGGGAAGTCACAGCGCACCTGCTATGCTCTCTGTGGTGGCAGGAGCCAGAGCGCCGCAGTTCACCAACACTAGCTACGCCATCTCCATACCAGAGAACACACCCGAAGGACAGCCGTGAGTGCTGCATGTTTTCACATCCACTCCTAAAGCAGGGAGGGAATTTAAATAAATGACTGAGGCAAAGCATCAAGAAAGTACATAATTCTAAGATGTTGCAAAAAAAAAAAAAACAACTACAAAGCCATCTTGTTATTATTAAAGAAAAATGAAACAGTGATATTTCTCCAAGGTCTTATTTTGCAATTAAGCTGTTTTATTTAAATGTGGACTACTCAGTTGTATTTCAGCAGTTTCCAGTGAGATACTGCACTGTTTGTTGACGCAAGGGAAAACAACATAATGGAGGAAAAATATTAAGAAAAAGGTAATATCGTTAAAGTGAGTGATTTTAGGAGGACCTTCAAACAGGACCTTGGGACTAAGGCATGTGGTCAATGAAAACACAACCGTCAATGAACTTAAAGGAACAACAATCAAAAGAATTGCTGCAGAAAACTTGGGCTGTGCAGTTGCTAAGTCCAAGGAACTACAAACAAGTCAAGAATAAAGAGCAAGTTGAGGAGAAAAAAGCAAATAAACTAAACAGGGGCTTGGTGAGCAAACAGACCAACAAAATGTGAATGGTGAGGCAAGATCATAAATTCACACAGAGTTCTATTTAACTTAACAAACCACAGCTGGAACCAATGAGAGGAAGGAGTGGAAAAAGGAAAACTACAAGTGACACTAGGAACAACACACGACAGAAAGTAATGGAAATAAAAGACTAAGCAAGACTTTTATTGCAATAAAATAAAATGAACCAAGAATACAACAATAAAATTAAAAATAGAAATTGAAAGAAACTAATAGAGCCAACCAATATAGGAGAGTCCAAACATTACATATTAGACAATAAAGAAAGACAAAGAAAAAAATATTATAATACAAATACATGCATAGTAGCACATTGATTCACTTCAGTTCTTACAATAAGTAAAGCAAACAGGAACAGAAACACACATTAGGTGTTGCATCTCGTCACAGTACAGTTTAAGACTTGTGTTAATAAGTATTCATTTAGTCACATCGGTGCACTTGAACAAGCACCGACAATCATCATCATCTACGGTTACTGAATGCAAACACTTTTAACCATAACAAACACTGGTATCTGCCTAATGGTATTCTATTACTACACAAA
>JAVKLF010000011.1:16309087-16320342 GCA_034783495.1 Millerichthys robustus | reverse complement strand
CAGTTTTACCAGTTCTTTACCATTTGTAAAGTTTCCAGGTCAAAATATTTATGTGTGTTGGCTTAGTTAGTTTTTTTTAATGAAAATAATGCTTTTACAGTAAAAAGAGTTTGCATTGTTGTTTCCATCCATCCATTCATCCATATATCTATCCATTATCTTTACCCACTTCTTCCTTTCAGGGTCACTGGTGCACATATCCGGTAGTCACAGTTCGAGGGGTGGGGTACACATTGTTGTATGTTAAAGAAAAAAAAAGCAAGAAAAAGTCAAATCATCTGGAGAACATAACATATGACTTCTCATTCTTATTACATTTAACTTCATTTGCTGCTTTACTGCAGTGCTTTGTGAGTATTATTCTACACCATATGAACGATGATGAGATTAATAAAAAGCAAGGCCACGAAAGTGATAAAATTATTCATCCAGCCATTTTGAAATATTCTATTTCAGTGGCTGGATCAGGCTTTAGTTTGGGCCTTAATTACAACTAGAATTTAGCTGCAAAGATGACTCTAAGTCACCAAAAAGAAAAGGTTAAAAAATGCACCAGCGCTGTATCCCCAATCCATCGTCTGATCACATCTCATTATGTCAAAGCTGAGCAGACGAGGTAGTTGCATCACAGATAGATGGGTCGTTACATCACACATCCCAGACGGGCCGTCCTTCAGGCTGTTCATGGCAGGAGTATTTTATGCTGGCAGTCTGGTTGTAAATCGTAGCTGACTTGCGTCAAAACTGATGTAGTAAAGCCACAACCACTAAGACAAATTCAATATGTTTGTTAGTTGTGTTAAAGCACAGCCATCTGGTATCAAAACCATCTGTTATTCTTCTCTCCACTAATCATAGACACATACTGTAGTGAACTGAAGCATTCACACAAACCCCTGTGGATTTATTTGTTTGTTTTGTGTTTGCTTTCTCTAAAGGTATGCAGTAATCTGAAATATGGATGCAATCCACTGTGTCACTGTCTGCCTTCCTGGCAGAGCTGTTTGAGTGGGTGGGCTGCAACTGTCACTGTAGCTAGGCTGAATTTATTTCTCTGGATGAGCGAGCTTCTTGACCTGTCAGCCATTTCTTAGTGACCTTCTTAGAATACTGTTTGGAGCCCTCTGTTGCGTGCTCTTGTTGCATTGTCAGGTGTCTGTCTCGGTGGGTGGGCGGACACAGAGCCAAACAAACAGGTAGGCAGGGAGGTGGAGATGAAGGCAGGCAAACATAAAACTCAAAGGGAAATCACACTGAAACATCGATGCAGGGCAAGCCAGTAGAGAATACCAAAAACACATGCAGCAAGCAGACAGAGAACAGCCTGTCAGATATGCAGATATACCAAGCAGCCTGCCGGCATTCAGACAAAAACTCCTGCCAGACTAGCAGACTGATAGAAATGCAGGCATTTTTCCAGATAGGGTGTGTTGTGTGCTCTGTCAAACCATGGCGCCCAGTGAGATGTTGATAAATGCTATAAGAGAAGATGATGCCATCATGTCCAGAAACAGCTCTTATAAGGGCTGAGAGATGTGCGTTGCAACTTTCAATTTCGATTGATAGTGGTACATGTAAACATGAGAGGACAGGCGTCTGCTTTTTTCCATCTTTTGCCGCTTTACATCGGAATAAGTGGTGGATATTTTAAAACTGTATGATGTGATAAAAGGAAAGGCTCACAGTTTGTAGAAATGCACACAGGCAGACGCACTCTGAGCACAGCTTCACAGTTCAGGGAGACGCTTCAGGAAGAGGAGCAGAGAAGGACCGAATGTGTCTTATCCCGCGGAGCCGGAGAGAGGTGGCCTTTGAGCCGGGTGACAGATTACAGGTCACTCATGTTGCCACAAAGATTGCCGTGGCTGGCGGAGATGAATCACCCATCAGCGTTCTTCTGTAAACCATCAATCACCTCTGACTTTTCACTACAGACACCAACGTCCCACTTCGTATACACACACTTGCACACATTAACAGCGGATACGGCGCAAAATCTCACGGTGGATGAGTTCTGCTGACGAATCAACTGAAACTCTGAGAGAACGCCGCCCCCTCTTATATCCTGCTCCTCTCTATCAGCCGTACTCTTTTATCCTTTTCTTTTCTCTCACCCCCACATTTCACTTTTACTGTCATTTCAGTCTCAGCCTTCTGCTTTGTCACCTGCTCCTCCCTCACCCTTTTCTTTTTTCAAGTTTCTTCACATTTCGGCTTCCTCCCAGTCACAGAGTTCATCTCCACCCCATAGTTCTTTGTGCCACAGCGGTATATCAGTCTCCTGTGTCTCACTGGCCATCTTGCTGCCCAGCACAACAGAAAAGGCAAATCACTGCTGACATTTTAAAAGGCACTGGATCAAATGGCTCACTGTGGGCTGGGCTTGAGGAGGCACCATTTGTTCAATGACTTCAACATCCCAGAAGACATTATCATTTGTCTCTGCTCTGCTTGGCTAAGAGGACAGGTTAAATCATACTGACAAGTAAAAGCCACAACCATAAGTCTAATCAGCCTGCTAATGCTTGGGATTGTGTAATGATTCATATCAATTGTCTTTGTGTGATTCTGTCAATGACTTGTGAATTTAAGGTGGATCTACTGACAGCGCTAATGGTACCTTTTCAAACCCTTTGTAGGTTGCCACATTTAGTTACTTTACAGATCAATTTTAAAATAGAGGCTCCATTTTCTAGCATAGATTTACATTTCACAATTTCAAATCAAAAACAAATTAACAAATTATTTTGGGGATTTACTAAAAAAATAAAAGGCTGGAGAATTTCACAATTATTCAGATTGTTTGTATGGTACTCAAATCTGAGCTCTTGCATGTCACACTTCAATCAGTGGTCCTTAAAATGTTTGTGCAACTTGTCTGTAGTCCTCTTGTGCCTCACTGAAATATTGTGCATTTTTTGAAAAGACACACATGTCTCTATATAACAACCCACAACTATAGGAAAGGGAGTGAAAGCCCTACAACCCTAATTTTGACAAAGTTGGTCCATTGTGTAATGTTAAAAAAATCCTCCCCAAAATTGAATGCAATGATTCGCAAAGTTCATAAACCACTATTTGTCTGACTCTGTTCTGGACATCATTGCATGGCTTAGGAACACTTCCACAAATCATGTTCTGTAAACACACTTTGCCATGCCATCCACAAATATTGAATAAAGCACTATCACACAAAGAAGCAGTCAAATGTGAACACCATCCAGAAATAATGTCATCTTCTGTGGACCAAAGCTTATTTAAAATGGACAGAGGCAAAGTGGAAAAATATTTTGTGGACACAATTTGAAGCTCTTCTGGGAAATCATACACTCTATGTTTTCCATAATACAGAGGAGAGGGACATCCAGTTTGTTATCAACTCACAATTCAAAAGCCAACTTCTCTGATGGTATGGGGGTACATTAGCACATTTGGCATGGGCAGCTTACCTATCTGGAAACTCACTTTCAATAAAAAAGCAGCACAGCATATGCAAGTTTTAAAGCATATGCTCACATCCAGATGAAAAAGGCCTTGCATATTTCAGCAAAGCAAAGCTAAACCTCATACTGCCTTCATAAAAACAGCATGGCTTTGGAGTAGAGGAGTCCAGAGACTAAGCTGACTGGCCTAAACATTTAAAACATCATCAAACAAACAAAATAACATCCATAAAAGAAGATTCAGAAATGTTAAACAGCTAAAATCCTATATCAGACAAAAACTGGACATTTCTTTTTAAAAACTCCAACCACGGTTTTCCTAAGTCTCATAGATGTTTAGAGACTGTTCTGAAAAGAAGAGGGTAAGCGTCACAGAGGTAAACATGACCCAGTTCCAACGTTTGTATGGAAAGACATTTGTTCCAATAATTTTGCAAGTAAAAACATAACTCAAAAATAAAAATCTGAAAATATGAGTTTCATAAATGAAATTAAACTCTTTTTAGCTGACTTGTATATTGTAGTCCACGTGTGTCCCACTCTACTGGACACATTCACAACCACATGAAAATGGTTAAAAACAAAACAAAAAAAAAAAACAGTTCTCAAAAAGTTTTGCTCACCATTCTTGATGTGTTGTTAACATAACAGGAGTTTCCACAGCAAACTGTTTTTGTTATGACCCTGCATTTTATAGAGATCCCTCCTCTCCATGTTTCTTGTGTCTCTCTGTTACAGAGCAAATTCAGCAGGAAACCCCGCACTGTGAAGTGTCTGTGTGTGCAACAGTGGATCAAATTGTCTGAAAATGTTCCCTGAACATCTCCGGTGTTCCTGTGTGAAATTAGTTCAACATGGTTTCAGCAGCATTATTCCGCAGCGATGTTTTCTGCAGCAGGAACGGGAAGAGAGGAGAAAGAATTATAGAGGCAGGAAAAAAAGATATATAGAATTTTCTGACCTTTTCAGAGTGAAGAGAGGATCTGTGGCTGGTGCAAAGGTTTACATTTCAACAAAATAATGACCCACAGCAAGAACACACTGGATGTCATGAAAAGTTTGTGAAAGTTGTACCAAAGCCTTGGGAGCATCCCAAAAAAAGCCTTTGGTTCTACACCAATGCTTTCTATTCAAATGTTTAATTCTATTTCTATCCCAAAACATTGCTATTAGGGAAAATAATGAAGGCTCTAAATGCTATATATTTGCTATATCTATTGTAACAGTTTGAGACTGGCTCAAACCGAGCAGACATTAATTGGTTTGATGTTTGCAGCACAAATCAGCAGCATAGAGAAAACTGTTAAAACAATTGATATTTTTATGTCATAAAATGTTGATAGATTGATGATGGTGATGAGTGATAGATTTGTCTGATCAATAATCATGGAAGCTCTATTTCTGTTTAAATAAATCATCCAAACACTCCAAAATTGTTGCACAGTCAATTCAACAAACTGTTTGTAGGGCCAAAAAGCTTCCCTGAATATTTTAAATGAATTCTTTTGAACTTAAGACTGTTTTTGTTATCACACTAATTTAAATATGAAATCTCCTTTCAGATATCGAACATTTGTTTCTGAGGACGCGGGCCCCAACACTCTTGTTGCCACAGTCCTGGCCAAGGACCCAGATGGTGACGGTATAATTTACTCCATAACAGCAGGCAACGAAGAAGGAAACTTTGTCATTGACAGCCAGAAAGGTGATATTTCTTACTTTTCCAGCCTGACACCATATTTGCACCCCTCACGCTAATTGGCAGCTTTTCCATCAGACCACATACTAAATTTAATCTAATACTCCAGCTTCAGAAGTGAGAGTTAAATGCCGTCTGTTTTCTAAGTCAGTGCTGTAAGATATTGAAGGTTGATATTAAAAGCTGTAATTTCTATACAAGAGCTGCATGAATAGCTGCTTGTTTTTATTATTGAGGTTATAAATATGATCTATAGCCATATTTAGAAGATGTCCACACTTGTTTTTTTTCATCAGGTGTAGAATGAACTGTTCCACATGTTTCTAAGCTTTCTAGCATTTTTGACTGCACAGTTTATCTTTTTTATTTACCCTTTGATCCGAAACCAGTGGCAATCACTGTGACATTTGTCACCCAACCCTCTCAATTCAATTTCATAACAACTGCTCTATCATAGCTCACAATCTTTGAGCTGTGCTTTGCCAGCGCCTCTTATTTTATGCCATCCTATGAAAAGTCTATCTGTTTTTTTTAATTCTTAGATTTCATATATATATATATATATATATATATATATATATATAAAAGCAACACAGCATATGCAAGTTTTAAAGCATATGCTCACATCCAGATGAAAAAGGCCTTGCATATATATATATATATGTATATATAACTAACGTCACATGGTTGACATTTAAGATGAGAGAATTACTCTGTACAGCATTATGCTATAGCGCAGCAGCAATGCCAATGCTGTGTCTTGTCATTAGTGGTCAGACCCTTCATTTCTTGGCAAGCAGTTGGAATTACAAGTTGCACTGGAGAGGATTGAATCAGACCCTCGCATCCGCGTGGATCAGAATGCTGTATTGTCTTTAATCAAGTGCATTGAAAATGATGAATAGAAATCCAGCAGGAAAATTAGAGAAAAAACAAAGACTTCCCAGGCTCTCACTTCAATGGCTCTCCTCCACATCACAGGCTGCTTGCTCGTCCTGCAACCTCTGATGTTTTTGTGTTCCTGTTGACAAGAAAGATGTTGACTCAGATGCACCATCTTTTTATCCAACCTTTTATCTTGACTGGTACATGAAAGCAGACAAAGGGGCCAGGAGGAACAGCTAATAGGCATCTGCTGAGCTAGGTTAACTTTTAACCAGCGTGTCTTCTTTACTTCGTGTTTTCACTTAAGTGCTTGAGCTGCATGGGCATTTTTGGGGAAAGACATGTAGTTATTAGATCTGAAATGTGACAAAATCAACGCTGTGAAATTGGGTTTTGATGTAGCCTGCATATCAGATTTTTATCTTTTTGTGCACTTCTGTTGTGGTAAATTTTCATCACTCACTCTCTCACTTCTGGCTTTAAGAACAACAACATGCTCTGTGCATTTTTGCTGTGTTTTATTGACAGAAGATTGCTCATTATGCAAGGCCACTGTGGCAATAACATCATATTTAATGACTAATGGAATGGGCATGCATGCATTATTAGGATGCATGCTTCTTTATAATGTGTATATTAATGGCTCTGAGCTCTTTGCAGGGTTGATTCGTCTCCGCTCCACTACTCTGCCCAAGCTTCAAGGCTTGGAGTATGTCCTGAATGTAACAGCCACAGATGACAATGCATCAGGCGGGCCTCACCCTCTCACCTCAACCACCCGAGTCATCGTTGGAGTTGATGATGTTAACAACAACAAACCAATATTTGAAGAGGTTAGAATCCTGCTTAAGAAAATGATACTTTTAGATGTCTTAATTGTGCAAATTTTAACTAAAATGATGATTTTTGTGAGCTATTTTGGAAACAATTTTTTTGTGCGGTACAACTCATTTAGGAGATGGTTACAATGACTTACGCTTTTTATATCATTAATATTGTTTAAAATGTTTAATTTTATTTACAAAAGTTGTTCCCCATGGGAATTCCTTGAGCTCTCTCAATCTTAATCTTGAACATTGTTCTTGTTGAAATCTGCATGTGTAAACTTTTTCCTTATTAAGACACTTAGACTTTTTGATAGCTTTTTGCTACTTTTAGCAAGTAATTTGATAGTTTTAGCTTTTATTTTCTGTTGTGCTACTTTTAGTTTTATCAACACAGTTTCAGCTTCCTTAGCAAATTTCATCTGTCATTCAACACTCAGCAATCACACCGAATTTTTGCAGAAAAACAATTTCTTTAGTTGTGTTGTTGATGTAAACATAATCCTTTCATGATCAGAATAAGATGCTTCCATTTTGCATTTCTTAAAACAGTAGTTCTGTTATTCAGCTGAAAGCCTGTTTCTCACCTTGTCAAGTAGCTGGTTGCAGGTTGTGTTTTTATGACATAATCCATTTTTTTCCCACAAATATTCATTCATGTCCCCCCAAAACTCACAAATATTGTGTCTGTAACTAAACAAAATACGGAAGCAATGTTCTTACACTGGCATGTATTCCAAGTGCTGCTGCACTGTAATTCCACCTTTTCAGGCTTGTTTCCATGTTAGTTCTTGTTCATGTTGCTGGAGCTTTTTCAAGGAAATACAGAGATTACATGACTATGCCAATTACAGACTGATAGAACGACAGCGTTTTATGTAAGCGATCATTATCATCCTGTTTGTCCCTCATCAGACTCATCCTCTCAGTGAACTTCAGTTTCTCGTCTCTGTAAAACCCGTCCTTCTCAGCAGATCTTTTATTTTCTTGGCATTCTCATATTCCTGCTCTTTATCTCTCCCTGTTTTCCCAGGAGTTCCGATTAGCCTCCACACTTGTTCTATCTTTAGGCACTCTATTGGGATTTCGATTAATTTATGAATAAAAGTGCAATATCATCACAATATTCTACACCTGTTTAATGAACTTCCTCCTTAATGAGGAGTGACTTGACATACTGTAGTCGTGCAGAGCTGGAGATTCTCAAGTCTATTGTGCCGTCGTGGAACTTCTTGCAACTTGTGTAAATATCAAGCTATACACCTCAGAACCCCAGGGTCTGACTTTATGCTTTATATTACGTGATTTTTATGAACAACTACCTAGAAGTTATGCACTCTGCTCCATCATGTCACATGGACTCATGCATTATTCCTCCTCCTCGCATCTCTTGATCCATTTCCCTTTCACTGTCTCACTCATGCTCCACTTTACCAGTTGTTTTTTTCTTTCTTTTCATGGTCATTTTGTTGAAAGAATAGCTTGTATTTATATTTGCATGCAAAAATGGAAGACTCCAGAGAGGTGTTCTTAATCTGGGGTATATGTTCATTAGAGTAAATGGATTGAATTCTCTGCTGAGACAAATCTTTTATCTGTTTTCTTTTCAAAATAAATCATTTTAAGTGTTTTTATTTTCATAGGTTTGGATGGATTGAGACTGTAACTGTTGTATTGAGCAAATATACTCTTTGTCCCTGTGCAGTGTGCATTCTGACCTTCAACTTAATGAGTTTATTTCCTTTGATCTTTGTTTTCTCATTATTGTAACATATTCTGACAATATATGTAAAGAATTCTGCCTCATATTTGTTTGTCTTTTCGTGTCCTTTCCTCTCTCTTTATCTCAGTGCCAGCAGTACCGTGAGCAGGCTTCAGTGCTGGAGAACCAGCCAGCAGGAACTTTTGTGTTGCAAGTGCATGCAGTGGATGCAGATGAGGGAGCAAATGGAAAAGTCAAATATGGCCTAATGCACAGAGACAGCGCCATGCCCGCCTTCAGAATCCATCCAGATTCAGGTAGAGAAGTCATGGATTGTTGGGGGCAAAATAAGACTCAATTATACATAAAACACAGGGTACTCTGTAGATAGACTGGGCTGTATTTTAATGGTAACTGACATTTCTGGGAAGCTGTTTAATACAAAATCTAACACGAAAAAGATATCTAAATTTAGAAACTATTCAGTGTTCACATTAAACCAATAATTCTCAAGGATATGAGACAAAACCATAAAACCTACCAGCAATTCATTAAAACTAAACAGTTTGTCTCTTCGGTATAAGAGAATTATTGTAAATGAAGAGGGGAAAGTCAAAGAGAGATGCTGTTTTGAAATCCTAATATGTTATTCCGTCAGTCATTTTCTTTCAAGCTCTATCTTCTCCATCTCAAGATTTAATAACAAAGTCACTTCAAAGGAATGCACAAATTACTCAGAATAAATTTATAATTGTTTACTTGTCTTCATTTATGGATTGATGGATGGCTGGGCTTAGTTGGGAGAATTGCAAAATTGCTGAATGGATGAATGAATTTATAAGCAACCATGTGTGTCTGTTTGGTGGGGAGTTGATGAAGGGGCCTGATGATTCTTCTGAATTCTTACAGGAGTGATCGTGACAGCCAGGCGCTTTGACCGGGAGCGGCAGAGAGAGTATTCAATTACAGTAACGGCCACTGACTGGGCTGAGGAGCCGCTCATCGGCATCTGTCAGCTCACTGTCCAGATACTGGATCAGAATGATAACAGCCCCAAGTTTGAGAATTTGCGCTATGAGTGTAAGTATAGTTTGCATATTTATGCGAGAAGTTTAAAAAGTAGCAAAACAGACAAAGGTACCCAAACCAACATGTAAACAGACAGAAATACACAAGGTATTCCAGCATGTGCTTGATTTGATTTAGTAGATTAATTTAATAAAAAAATATTTTTTTACCTCATCATTGGTATTTTTTAGAAGATATTTACTTGCTTTAGTGTTTGGAATCTTTTTTTTTTTTCTAATTATTCATTACTAAAGCATGTCTGTTTGCATCCTGTGAAACCAAAGCTGAAAGTAAATATTTAAGATCATGATTTTTTTCCCAACCATTTTTACTTGGCCCACTTGGTTGGTCAATTGAGAAACCAGTTGGATATAGATTGTGGGACACATCAAGCGTGTTTCAGGCAATCCAGGAGCTCTGCCTAATTGAACATCACATCAACCAATTTAGATCCCATTCTACACCTATCTTTATTTATTTAACCCTACTCTAGGCATTTTAAAACATATCTATGTACTTTTTGAACAGCAAGCAGAGTTCACATGAACAGGATTTGTCCTTGTTGAGAGCTAAAATTGCAAATATAACTAAGGTATCATGATTATTAGTGGTTTTGTCACAATGACCCAGAGAGAAACTACTTGGAGCTCTAATGTCTACCATTGTTACGATAACTCGTCTGTAAAGAGAAAGTCTGTTTGTTATATAATTTTTGAGTTCTGCCTTTGCCTTAGAGATAACCAAAGAAATATACGGATTATGATGTTACTCTGAAAGAGATCTAGACTGTGCAAGCTATGCTGTGCCAAAATTATGGTTGTAGAAAGGTTTTTTTTTCTCCAGGTGTGTCCTATGTTAAATATGAAGTAAATAACACACAACATCCTCTGTAGACTTCCTGAGAGAAGACACTTTGGTTGGAACCAGTTTCCTCCGTGTGGCGGCTCACGATGACGACTTCGGCACTAATGCTGCCATCACTTACTCCATGTCGCTGGAGCAGCCCGAGTACCTACGGGTCAATCCTGTCACTGGATGGGTTTATGTTAACCAACCCATATCTCAGGTTAGTCGCAGTTAATAACAGGCTCTTTTTCAGCCAGCACAAACACACACATACTCTGCCAGCATCAGACAGTAGCCTGTGGGTCTGTGTCAACAAAGTTAATGAACAAGCCGCATCAAAGTGCCTCCGTCTGTGACTACCAATCTGCTGTTTGTCTGCTCCCAGAAGTGTTGCATGTGGGAACTACCACAAAGACAAAAGATGTAAGAAAACAGATTTGAGCTAAACAAATGATTTATGGCCCATTTTAACCCATCTAAAATTCCTCTGGTTATACTTGATTGCTGCTATGCAATTCTCAGTTACAAAAGCCTATAATTTCAAACAAAGTATAATGATCCTCTAGCCTGTAGTAGATGTCAATTAAAATACATGGCTTACATTTTAAAAGCCAGTTATTACATGCAGTAGCCTTTGCCCACTGTGATAACTCTGTGTTTGATGCATTATACTTAATTATCATCACCTGCAGTTGAAGGCAAAAAGGCCAGAATGTTTGTGTGTGTGTGTGTGTGTGTGTGTGTGTGTGTGTGTGTGTGTGTGTGTGTGTGTGTGTGTGTGTGTGTGT
>JAVKLF010000011.1:16295355-16308850 GCA_034783495.1 Millerichthys robustus | reverse complement strand
TGTGTGTGTGTGTGTGTGTGTGTGTGTGTGTGTGTGTGTGTGTGTGTGTGTGTGTGTGTGTGTGTGTGTGTTAATTTGTGTAGTGTTAGATAAATCATTTATCAACCACTACCATTAACTATTTGTGTCTATTGTGTTTGTCTGATAGCAAAACATTTCTTTAACAACTGGATAAGTTTGAATTAAATTCCTAGAAAATAATCATTGGATATACATCTAAAACTGAATAACTTTTGGACCCACCCCAATTCAAGATAGTTGCCAGAGCTAACTGACCACAAAAAATGTCTCTGACTCTGCCATTTTTACAGATGTGGAGCTACAATTTGGTGTGGTAATTGCTGAGTCTTCCCAAACACGTACTTAAACATTAAACATCTTTGCTTAACACTTCTTTGCTTAAAACCTCCATTAAAGAAAATTAATTGCAATTATCCATTACCAACTCACATTTTGTGAAAAAAAAAAACTGACAGCATTTTGTTTCAGGTTAATACTGAAATTTTCTGATTAAAGACTAGCTGTAAAGACTGTTAGGCTGCCCTTCCCTTCCTCTTGTTTGTCCACTAACTCATGAACACAACTGTCAAGGTCAGTGATGCAACACATTTTGTATACATTTTTTATAAGTGCATTGTTGACTTTTTATGGTCCTATCACCACTCTTCTTGTTTTTTTTTATTTTTTCAGGTATTCAAAAGAAAAAAAAAAGAGTTGTTCCTTGGGTAGACAGTTATTTTTGGAGTGTAGGGTTGTTTATTATTTCTAATACATTTTTACACAATGGTATCGGAAGTCCATGGCAAAATTGACTGTATAAATTCACTACGAACTTCATGCAAAATTAAAAGTGTTAAGACCAAAAACCTCGCCAACCAGTGCTGCTGCATATTTTAGGACTATTTCAGAAGCTGTTTGAATCATCCCACATTTTTTTACTGAAATTAATAAATCACTTTATTAAATGTTAAATGTTGGCACTTATCTCAGACAATGTTCTGTTTTGATTAGTTTTAACAGTTCCCCTATCTGTTGTATTTGCACGGAGAAGGAGAAAGCCCATTGAACAAAGGCAGGTATTTTTATGTCCTACTGTAAGACAGTGCAGCCAGTTCGGGACTCATGAAGTGTCAGAAAATTGTACAGTAGCTACAGCTCCACAGCAAATTAAGTAGAAAAGAATGGAAAGGGTTGGCGTGACTGTATCCAGAGTACTTCATGAATATGTTCTGGGTGAGATAAAAAACTATTACTGCAAATTTAATTTTAAACCTTTGTTGGATGGTACCGCAAAGTCGGGCAGACACTCATTAAGTTTTAAAAGAAGCAGCCTCTGGGTCCACATTGGACAGCCCAGATTGGAATCTTTGTTCTCTGGTTTTAAGATTTGCAAGCGTTGTTCACAAATACTAACTGAATGGTCCCAGAAATTGTAAATGTGAGTTTGAAGTTGATGGACATTCCTTTAAGCACAATAATTTTCAATTTGCACTGACAGTATAATGCATATAAAAATTAAACTGACAATTGAAATATTATTTAGATGATTTGTGATTATCAGATTGGCATGATTACAGTATTTCTTAGTGGATACAACGAAATGAACAATTTTGTTTGTAGAATGAAACCTTCCCTCCCGTTCTTTTCCTAGTTTGAATAAAATGATGTTTCTGTCTCAGTTAAATATGCTCTCTCAAATACTTAAATGACCTTTTGCAGATTTTTTTCCCCTGCAAAGGTTACTTCTAAAAAACACAGTTCAAGTCAAATTTAATTTCTTTTTCACTAAGTGATTCGATTCTACCACAATTATAAAAGCAAAAGAGTATTTCTGCAATCTGAATAAAAAATTTAAATGCTTTACTCAATCTTGCTGCTACTTTTGCATTTATTTTCTCAGAAGAGACGGTGAAAGTGCACCAGTTAACTGAAGATGATTTAGTCAGATTTATCAAATTCACTAAAAGATTTAAAACTACAACAAGGAACTTTTTTGAAACACACAAGTCTACATATTAAGTTTTTGCAGTCCGCTGTCAATATTCAAGTTTTTTAAAAGAATCCCATAAATTGGTAGTTGTTAAAATCACCAAATCAGCTGGAGTCACATGTAAAGATCTGACTCATTATATCATCAGACACAAACTCTAAAAAGATGGGGTTAGTTTGTGAGTAAAGCAAGAAAAAACATAAAAGTTTTAATATTTCAAAAGTAAAAGTGTGAAAGAATCTACTCTCAGCAGAGTAATTTTTGCCACTTGAGAGAGTTGGAAGTGATCAAAGAAAAAGAAGAAACAACCAAAGGCTCTGACTTTCTAAGTAAGCAGGCTTTTACTTTGTGATTGTCAGACAATCAACGATCAAATAAAAATGTGTTTCTATATGTGAAATGGCAAAGAATTGGGATCATTTGACAATTGGTCAGGGGAAATTCTGGTACATAAAGAGCAAGATCTGAAACCATTGTTGGATGTGCATAACTCTCAAGACCTCAAGTGGCACTGCATGAAAACCATGATGTCACCCTGATGACAAAAGTCACAGAGACTTGGGATTATTACTTATAACAGTCTTAGCTGCAATATTCAGAAAGTGGCCTGAAACAGTTTTACTCTAGTAATTAAGTGACCAGCACAATGACTGGGTTCTTAGAGCATGAAATCATCTGATTGGACAGGAAGACAGTGAAAACATGTTCTGAGTCTTAAAAAAAAATCATCTTTTTTTTAACTTTTGTTCTGTGAACAAAACTCTTGCACCAAATGTTAAATCAAGATGTATAGACGTTCGCTTGAAAGTTGCAACATTTTTATGTTTTAAAATAGTCTTTTTGCTCCAGTTCACTAAATAACACATATTATTTTCTTTTACTTTTGGTCACAGAGGACTTATATCACACGAGACATTACAGCAACAGATGGAGGAAATCGCAGCACTTCTGTGGAGCTGGCAGTCACCATTACAAATGTGAAAAATCAGCCACCGCAGTGGGAAAAACAAAGCTACAACATCGTCATACCTGAGAACACTGCCAGGGACACACCCATAGTGGTACGAAGTGTTTGTCACCTCACTTGTTGCTAAACTGTTTTTGTCAAAAACCACGCTGATGTGCCTGACTTTAGTAGTTGTAATTGAATTTGTGGTTGTTTGCTTGCTGCCAAGATTAGTGCAGAGTATGAGTGTTGTTTATACTCGGTGTTCTCCCAGTGTTCAAAACACACTTTGAACGTTTGTACGGGGGGGAAAAAAAGTGTAAACGTGTTACAATTTGATGCTGTCGGAGAACGCTGATGAAGAAACTCGTGTGCAGAGCAAGTTTCACAACTCCAGGCAATTTAACTTTATTAGAAGGGTCTTTGATGTGAAAAGAAAAGAGTCATAAATCTGAGAGGAGTAAAAAAAAGAAAAGTCTTGACAAAATTAGTCACTTTGAGATGAGGTTATTTCAGGACTCAGAAGACGGAGCTACTTTTCTCATACACTATGTTCACACTGCAGGTCTTCATGCACAACTCCAGTTTTTGCACGAATACACATAAAATTGACCTGAGTCAGATTTTAAATGAATCTAAATTTGTCACTTTTACCTGCAGGGTGAATGTAGCATTAGTTACTCAGGGAATAACATAAGTGTGATTAAAATGTGATGCAGGCATTGTCTTTTTGACAGACTACAAACTACAAATGCTAAACTGAAGCCTGTTCTTGTAGCTGACATATAAAAAACATGTTTTCTTATCTACCTTAAAGCAAGAAAAAGATTTAGTAAAAAGTTTTATTTGGTTTTGTCACATGATTACTGAGATGTCCTACTTCATGTCTAGGATAATTTTGGAGTTGGATGCTTCTTCACCTCAACAAAAACATTAGAAAACAGCTTAAAACAGGCTTTGTCCAAAGTTTGTAAAGCAAAAAACAGCCTATCAGCAGTCCTGAAGCTCCTAATTAACAAATTGAATCTCATTTGTTTTGCCAGATTAACTTTGTTACCAGCTTTTATGCTAACCACTAATCGCCTCCAAGCTTTCACTCACACAGAGATGAGAGCAGTGTCATTTGACTTTCGGCAAGAAAAGCGAAAAAGCACATTTACCAAAAATGCAATACTATTCCTTAAAGGGCAGAATAAATAACAGTTTTTACCAGCTCAAAGCAGTTGAGTGTGAAACTATAACCGCTTAACAATTAACATGTCTGGCATAGGACTCGAAGCAGGAGCAATCAGTTAGTCTGCCTTTAAAAAAGAGAAAAAAAAAATACTACTATCACCTCAAGGTTTATCATTAATATTTTATAATTTGTTTCATTTATGCACAAACATTTAAATAGTACTGTCAAGCCATATTATTCATACTTTTATACAAAAGCTTGTTGGTACTTGTGCCTTAACTTTTTTTCGATCAATGTATTCTAGCTTTTATTTATTTTTTATCAAAAGGCAACAAGCAAATATAAATTACCCATATCATTAATTCATATCAACCACTTAGGTACATGGAGGTGTTGAATGCTGTTTATACAAAGAGTGAATTTATTCATTGTACATATTTTCTGAAAACCTCAGTAAATAATACATGCTCCAACATAACATAGGCTTTTCATTCAGTTTTAGCTATGACTACACTTTTGTAGGCCAGATATGGTCTTCTCCCCATTCTCATTTTAAAAACACTTCATGTTTTTACACCTACCTGGAAGTGATTCTTTTAAAATGAAACCATTGTCTTGAAAAACTATGTGTGGATATAATTGGTTGGTTTATTCGTTATTTTCTTTATGTTTTTTTAATTTTATTTAGCTCTCCTAAACAATGGTTGGATGTTTTCCATATAGTACAAGTGTTGAAGTTTCTAATACAATGAAATTACTAAGCAACCACAAGGGTACTTAATGGACAGGCATAAGATTGCTATTGATTTTCTCTGTAAGCAAGAAAATACCATAGTTTCCGAACTAATTCTTTAAATCAAGAACATGATTTGGTTTTACCCTGATTGATATCATCAGCAAAATGAGCTTACACTTTAAAAACTGATACTAAGATTTTTTTTTTAACTGATCCCTTTGTCTTTTCCAGACAATCAAGGCAACCTCTCAGCTGGGTGACCCAAGAGTGACTTACAACCTTGAGGATGGGATGGTTCCTGAATCTAACATGCCAGTTCGTTTCTACCTCTCCCCAAACCGTGAAGATGGCTCTGCGTCCATCCTTGTGTCAGAGCCGCTGGACTACGAGACCACTCCTTTTTTCTCGCTGCAGGTTCGGGCACAGAATGTGGCTGCAGTGCCGCTTGCTGCTTTCACAAGAGTATATGTTAATATTACAGGTATGTTTATGTAATTCTTTGTTAGCATATATGTAACTCAAATTGCTGAATATCCTTTTATTATCGGAAAGTACTGAAAAGAAAACATATACATTAGGAACCCGTATCGGGCGCAAGAAACCTGTCCAATGCTCAGCCTTGAATGTTTACTCGCTCACATTTAAAAATTATTACAGAGTTGTGGTCCATCCATCCAAAATGGCTCCAAATGTGTATCTAAAAATAATTTTTTAAGTCACAAACTTTCTTACAGGCCTCTAATAGTTAAAAACATAAACTCATATTTGATACTTGTATAATTAGTTTACTGGGAAGAAATGTATAAATGTCATGATTAATTATTTTAAAAAGGAAATATATCATATTCATATTTATACTTAGAATTTTGTTTATACCTGTCAGTTTGTTTTGGTACTGAATCTTGATCTCAAAAACAAATCTATTAGCCTTTGTTTTGACAATCACATCAGTCTTCTTGAAAGCATCCCTTGATAAACTAATTATCTTTTAGCTGTTGTTTGCAATATAAAATCCTGTTTTGCACTAGGGCTGTTTTCTTTTCTTTTTAAAAAAAAATCCAGCTTTTAATGCTTCCATTGTTACATAGGGTAACATTCTGAGTGAATGATTATCATTTGGACATTACTATTGTTGTTCTAGTAATGCAATCTTTCTTTTGTTTTGAGATGTCAATGACAACGTGCCGTTTTTCACGTCCTCAATCTACGAGGCATCCGTAACAGAAGGGGCCCAGATTGGGACTTCAGTTCTCCAAGTGTCTGCCCATGACAAAGACCTAGGACTTAATGGAGAGGTTTGTGTTCATGTTGTAGAAGAAGAAAGAAGCAGAAGGAACTGACAAGGTTTTAGAAAAATCCCTTCAAATAAATCTTCATTGTGCTGTTTCCTTGCTAAGCCATCCGTGTCACACCAGAAGGAACGTTATGTAACACCACACCACATCACAACCTCTCCGGTGTGGGAGTTTTTGTTTCGCTGTTGTCAAAACATTTTCTAGGTAGTCTTGAGAGCTGCTGTTATAAGATTTTTGAATGATAGGGACAATATCAGTGGAACAGAATGTATTGATTTGGTTTAATGAAGAATCACATACCTCACGTATTCAGTTTCTTTAATTTCTGGCCTTTTTGGTTTTGTTGCTTGAACGCGTGCCATAGCTTCATTTTAAAATTACCTTTGCTCCACAGATCACTTATTCTCTGCTTAGCGACAGCAGTGGTGACCACAGTTTCTTTCGTATCGACCCAAAAGATGGGATCATCTACACAGAGGCTGTGTTTGACCGGGAGGCCCGTAGCTCCTATCTGCTGGAAGTTCAGTCAGAGGACGGCCAAGAATCAGCACGGCCTGGAAAAAACAAACAGGCCAACACTGGTTAGAAACTGGATGGATGGATGAATGGATGGATGGATGAGATTGTTAAGAAATTATTTTCAAGGTATTATATCGCTACTATTTCTTAACAAAATTATCTTTTTGTATAAAAAAAAATCTGAGTCTAAAACTCTTGCACAAAAGACAGCAGAGGATGTGCATTCCTTCAAGGACTGCTAGACCTTTAATTTTACTTAGTGTAATTTTATTTTCCACATTTTGTTTACATAAATTTTGAAGTAAACTGTTTTTTTTTTCACAACAGCGTACAAGTAGCATGCTCAAAGGGGTCTATTGATACATGATGTGTCACAACTCTTCCTACGATGCTAGATGCATTTTAGAAGTGCCGCCAGGCATTGTCCTGACAAATGTCGTGAACATGCTCTCCATTCCTGAAAGAGTAAACCAATATAAGGTCTTCTTAGCTGCACAAACACATTCAACAAAGATATTTTAAAAAAAACAACAACATATTTAAAGAAATTTCTTGTGCTTGGAAAAAAATCTCATAAAAAATATTTTAGAACATGTTTTTATGAAAAAAAGTGCACATATGTTGAATTTTCGTGTTTTAACTTGACAATGACAGACTTTGTTATTTTGAAAGTTTTGTCTGAAGTTTCTGGAGGGTGTATGTGCCACATGTTCAAGATTAGCATAAACTGTGGAAATGTAAAGCAGTCCATTTGACATCTCATTGGTTAAAGTTTATTGCAGTACCACCAGAGTGCAGTGCCTGTCTTTTTAAATACTCTACTGATTTGTCAGAGTCAGGCAACTTTAATTGTGGCAAATCATTCGTAACTTACTGGGCGATAAATTCACTTCCAACAAACTTCATTAAGACAAAACAAAAAAACAAAAAAGGAAACAAATACAGGCAGATAAATAAAAATATTCTCAATGTTTTCCATTTAGTAGATCCTTATCTGCATTACTCAAATTAGTTAGCAGAATCACTTTCAGCTGACCTCTCCTTTAGTGTAATGTTCATTCGTATTAAAACAGCTGCATTGCCAAAAATCATTATGGAGGGAAAGGCTAAAATACTATAACTCTGGCTTAGGAGGGGTGCTGGCTCTGTGTCTTGAGTTTTAAACAGATTGCATTGCATTCACACCCTGGGATTGGCTTTGAAAAAGGGAATCCTAATTCAATATATTCCACTGCCATGACCAAACAGACTAACACTTTTACACGCGAAAACAGCTCAGAGGGTTATTGGCATTCTCTGAACTTTCTGTTGTGATTCCCTTTTTGTACCAATTTTAATTTTCACTGATCAATATTTACCCTGTTCAGCCTCTGTTTGTTTACAGTGTACTGTGTATGACATTTTGGCAGCAAAGAAAAAAAAAAAATCTCAATCTGTGTGTGGCGTGATGTAACATGACATTTGTATTCAGAAGTAGGTCTTTTGGCTGTATTTAGGTAGCTGGTATTAGGTGTAGCAGGTGATGTTTTGGAGCAGTAAAGCCTTCTCTCCAGGGTTGCCAGGGCTGCTTAGCATTTACAATGAGTCTTAGTTGTGTATACATATCTTCCACATCCAGAAGGGCTCATCTGCACTGCAAACATTACCTGTCTCTCTCTGTCACCCTTGGAAAACAACAAAAGAAGGGGAGAAATGAAGAAAAGAAAAAAACAAGCCAAGAAAAAAAAGCCAGATTCTACCAATATCATCTCTTCTTGCTCAGCTCCAAATTAATGTGTCACCAATGTGCTCTCAGAGTAGACAATTTACTCTTTCTAAAGAAATAAAAGTTGTAATGAAGAGGACCCAGATAAGACACAAACACTTGTCATCCTATGAATTTTTAATCTTCCCAGTGGAAAGGTTCTGTATCTTTTCACTGCAGAAATGAATGCATCCAAAGAGGTTTATTTAGCTCTAATTTTGTTTTGTCACCACCGACAAGACAATTGTTTTTTATATTAAAAGTCTTTACATGTAACGTAGCATAGAGACAAACCTAATTGTATTAAGTTAAATGTCTGTTTTCATTTTAGCAGGTAAAGTTAATTGTCGTAAACAATTGGAATGAGAATAACAGGCATAAAGTGGGAGCTGAGCTGTGGGATCCTATGTGTTGATGTGCAAATTCTGTTTAATCCTTTGCTGTTCTGTCATTCTTGCAGACACAGCATATGTGAGGGTTTTCATCAGCGACGTCAATGACAACAAACCTGTCTTTGCTCAGCGACTGTATGAAGTCCATGTAGACGAGAATGCAGATGTGGGCTTGGCCATTGTTACCGTTAGTGCTAATGATGAGGATGAAGGTACGTTTAGATGAAGCAAGAGTGATGGTGTTCCAACAAAATTTTACTGATGAGGTTTCCCAGAACAAAAGTTTGCCAACTTGAAAATTGTTGTGAAGTTTTAGAAAGATATGCAAATTTCATTTTATATTATCGACTCTCTTTATTGCAAACTTATTTTGGCTGTGTATCAGTGATTTGACTGCCAAAGAAAAAGCATTTTTGCAGTATGGTCTTCATTTGTAGCAGTGTGCAAAACGTCACCCTGGGGCAAGACTTTTCCAATCTGGCCTGTGCTCTGAGAAAACCATGTTGCTGAAATCAAGCGGTGTACTAGATTTAGTAGTCGTTTAAGTGCTTGGTAATGCACTGCAGCACATATGTTCCAAAAGGAGTGACATGCTCCTACACAGTAGGTGGGTGGGATTTAAGCAATAAAGCAGTTGTTCATCCTCCAGACTGTGGCCTAAGATCCTTTCATTGGGAATGTTTAGGTCCGTTAATCAAGCATTTATGGAGAGCGGGGGCGCAGCTTAGGCAGGGCCATGGCACTAATGATGAATAGCTATGGAAGAACACCAGCCCCCAACATTACAGTGACATTACTGTTTGCACTTGTGCCAAAAAAAAGCCATGCTCAATCTGTCTTGTTGAGAAACTCCACCCAAGGTCTGACTGCTGTAAACACGCCAGTGCCCTGTGGGAGACGGGGAGCACTTTGTCATTTAGGGCTGTGTTAATACAACAGATTAGTGTATTAACATGGGATTGTAGCTACTTTAACCCAACAGGATGATTGAAAGCATAGACTATGCATTCCAGAAGATTATCTGATCCATTCCAATGTTGCAGCTTTAGATTGGATGGTCTCCATAGAGACACAGCAGATAAGTTCACGACTTCCTTTTTAACTAACCTACATCCCCCAACCTCACCCAAGCCTCAACATAATTCCCCACAGGGCACTATCAGTGCATTATGCTGCCTTCCACTCATTACTTTTTCGGCACTCTTTCTTTAATTAGTATCTGATTAAAGCTGAGGAGACAAAGTTTCCATTTAATGGAGTAATCAAAACAAGAAAGAGTTACATGAAAATCTACTACTCCTCAAGTCCTGCAGGAAATGAGGTGTAATACTTGGGTGGTTGTATCCTTCTGTTTTTGAAGGAGTGCTACAATATACAGATTAGAAAAGGTAAAACACTTTTTGGCCCACTGAGAGAAAATTAATAATTAAAAAGTAAACAGCAACTTCCTATAGGTATAAATATTTTCTAAAAAAACAATTGCAAACACTTCTAATTATGCACACTCGATTGTTTCCACAGGTGCCAATGCCAAGCTGCGTTACCAGATAACGTCTGGCAACAAAGGTGGTGCTTTTGACATTGAACCAGAAGTTGGAACAATTTTTATTGCACAGTCACTGGACTATGAGCAGCAAAAAAGGTACAAGCTACTGGTTCTAGCCTCAGATGGCAAGTGGGAAGACTACGCTGCTGTTGTAGTCAATGTTGTTAATAAGAACGATGAAGCACCTGTGTTTTCCATGAGCGAGTACTATGGATCAGTCACAGAGGAGCTTGATGGATCACCTGTGTTTGTGTTACAGGTGAGAAACTGAGAGACTTCCCACAAAATTGTTGACACTCTGTAGTTTTTAGTAACTAGAATAATCCATATATTTGCAATTATCGTCCCTTTTTCTAATGAGCACCCTTATAAACTTTGCTCTCAGTGTAGGTTTATGTGGCAGCTGAGTAATTATTACAATTTCCTATTCTGGCATGTTATTTCAGTTTATCTACTGTTGGTGTTTTACCCTAGCTTGACATATAATTTAATTTACTTTAATTTACAGCGGCAGCAGGGATGAATCTTGTGTGAGAGAAATTCTGCAGTTAGTCTGCCACCTCCCCTAAGACCAGACGCTTGAAAACATGTCTGATCAGAGCTCAGCACTTTAATTAAGCTGGTCAGAAAGAGTGAAACAACTTAAATGGGCTGTCTTAAAAAAGTCTAAAGCAACTTGCATGAAGGATGAAAAGAGTATATTGGCATTATTTGCAGTTGACTGAACCAAAAAATGTGCATTTTCTCATAGAGTTCTTTTTCTGTCCAGGTGACAGCCACTGACCCAGACAAAGATGCGGACCAAGGTGCCATACGTTACTCCATTCATGGCCAAGGTGCAGAGTCACATTTCATGATCAATGACATCACGGGGGAGATGTACGCTCAGCGCACCATGGACCGAGAAGATCGTGCTGTGTGGCGCTTTGTTGTCATGGCAACGGACGAAGAAGGCGAGGGACTTACTGGCTTTACGGATGTTATTATCAACGTGAGGGACATCAATGACAATGCCCCAACCTTCTTGTGTGCGCCTGATAATTGCCATAGTAACGTGGCTGAAAATTCACCTCCTGGAACAATTGTTGTGGAAATGACAGCGGTTGATCTTGACGATGCAGCTGTAGGTCAAAACGCCATCCTCACATACCGGATTACAGAGAATGCACGTAATTTGAACAATGCAGAACTTTTTACGATTGATTCCAGTACCGGCACCATATCTGTGTCGGCAGAAGGTTTGGACCGGGAGCTTGCTAACAGCCACTACGTGGTAGTAGAAGCCAGGGATGGTGGGAGTATGACAGGCACAGCCACTGTCACTATTGTAGTAAATGACATTAATGACCATGTACCAAAGTTTGAAGAGGACTGGTGTGGTGCTCGTGTTCCTGAGAGCACGCATGAGGATGCCTCTCTTCTGGAGCTCAGTGCTTTGGATCCTGACGATGGCAACTACGGCCAGCTGGTATTCAGTGTGGTGGCAGGAGATTCAGAGCAACGATTCTACATGGTTAGTAACAGAATGGAGCAAAAAGGCACTTTGAGGCTGAAGAGAAAACTGGACTTTGAGCAGCCAGAGGAGCGACGGTTTAATCTCACCATTATGGTAGAAGACTCTGATTTTTCCAGTGTTACTCACTGTTTGATTCTGGTCGAGGATGTAAATGATAATGCCCCTGTGTTCACCTCGAGCTCTCACCTGCTCTCCCCTTTGCCCGAGGACGTAACTGTTGGAACCAGTATCATTCAGGTGGAAGCCACTGACGCTGACTCAGGCCTGAATAGGGACATGTTGTACAGCATCGTTTCTAATTCTGACCCGTTTGGACACTTTACAGTCAGCCGTGCCGGTGTTGTCACTGTCACCAAGCCATTGGATAGGGAGACCGTGGCAGGTTATGAGCTGGTTGTCATGGCGACAGACCGTGGTACACCACCACTGACTGGCAGCGTTACGGTCCACTTGCCACTGCTAGACATGAATGATAACAGTCCAGAGCTGGAGACTGTCTACACGCCTGTACTGTGGGAGAACAGTCCTGCACCTCAAGTGGTCTGGCTGAACAGGAGCTCAACTTTACTTCATGTTGTGGATAGAGACTCCCCAAAGCACGGGCCTCCTTTTACTCTGTCTCTGCCTTCAGTTTTCTCTGCTGACTTCCACCTACAGGATCACGGAAATGGCTCTGGCACACTCACCACCCTGCGCAGATTTGACAGGGAAAGGCAGAACGAGTTTCACTTGCCAGTGATAATGATTGACAGCGGTGTTCCGCCGATAACGGCAACAAACACTCTCACTATCACTATTGGGGATCATAATGATAACGCCCATCAGGCAGGAGAGAAAGATGTCTATGTTCATATCCACAAGGGTGAGCTGCTTACTTATCCATTTTTTTATTCCTTGCTTCTTGTTTTTTGTTACAAAGCTTTGTACTGCAGGCAGAGCTTGACTGAAGAGGGGGAAACTTAGGCTACAGCTGAAGGGAAAAGTTATCAGTGCTGTACCCACTCAGTGTGGTTTAGAATTCATAATTTCTCTCTTACGTTTGCACTGTTACTGCGTTTTGTTATGGTAATGATGTCATATTCCTTCTGAAGCCCTTAGCACATTCTTTCCTTTCTTTCCATATGCCTGAAGCTCATAAGAACATCATTTTATTGCAGGATCATCATTCTTATTTTGTCTGATTTTGTTTTACCCTCCAGGTGAGTTAGTTAGGCGTAGTGGCTTGTTAGTGTTTTGATCCTACGCAGAGCTAGATGGCTGTTTTGGTAATTGTTGGAAACAAGAGTGCCATGACTTATTCAAGGCTGCCATTGTTTACCCAGCTGCAGTACTCTGGCACTGCAGGTCGATAATAACGTAATCCATGGTGAGATAGCCTTGCTTCCTTAAGCCCCACGCTCTCTGAAGTGGAGCACCGAGAGTCTATTCATTCCAACAGTGGGACTCCACCGTTATGAGCATAATAAGTAGAACAGAACACAAGAATGCAAGATAAGGAGAAGGGAGGGACGAAAAGATAAGTGTTGGCATCAGCAGATTCTGTCCAGACTGAATCAATGTGTGTGTGTGTGTGTGTGTGTGCGTGTCTGTGTTTACCTTGAACAGGAAGGATAGGAAATGCAGCACTAGGGAAG
>JAVKLF010000011.1:16266585-16282654 GCA_034783495.1 Millerichthys robustus | reverse complement strand
TCACATTATCTGTAAAATATACTGAAGTATACCCATGTTCGTGTAAGATAAAATCAACTAGGTGTCGTAGCCGTCTTGAGTTGGATTGATTCCAAAAAATAATCAGTTGTAAATAAACATCTAATTATTATTTTCTTAAGGTTTATTTATAATTATTCGGTGGTTCATATGATATTTTGCTAACAGTGCAGCAAACACCCATACATAACTCAAATTATTATAGTTCTTGGCAGCAGGTGAACACAAACTCAGTGTGCTTTACACTGGAAAAAAGTAGAAGAAATCAGGTAGCAGATTTAACACAAGAGTGAGTAAGTAGAATTTTAATCTATAAAGCATACAGCCTATATCAAACTTACCACACAGCTGTTAAAACACCAAAATGCATCAATATAATCAGCCAGACATTTAATAAATTGCACAAAAGATTTAACAGTATCAATGTGCTCACAAACACACACATAAACAGTTTGTTTCTACATTTCAATCAGACCGGTGCACTGGCAGAGTCCATTCCCTGGTGCCTTTGACCATAACTCTAACCCAAACTGTTTCAGTAATTAGCGATCCAGAGTGATTAAAAAAGCCTCTAACCAAGACATTAATCAAACCAGGCCCCCAAAACTTTATCTTTATAACTTAAAAAGCATGTTACATTCACAAAGGCTCTAGATTTGTCTCCATTTTTACAGTAAGTTTTTGTGGTGTTCTGTCAGGTGTTGGACCCAATTTTTAGCAGTCATTTTTTGTCAAAGCATTAAGATCTTTACCTTCTTGGCATTGTGTCAATGCATGGCTGAATGCTCTATAAACAGCAAACTGTCCAAAACTTTGCTTTCAGACATCTTCACATTTACTGATGATGAGTTAATCAAGTGCATTTGATTAACACAAACAGATTGCTTAATTGCTTATGTTCTGTGGAAAGAATGAGGAAGTAGTGTGTTTTTCACACTGCTTTGACATTTTCTTTTAGTTCTTACTGTCAGTGTGAAGTTTTTTTTCCTGGTTTTAAACCTGCTTAGTACAAAATGATTTTTAATATCAGCCACTGCTAAAGGTTAAAGGCGATAATGATTTAAGCTGTGACAGTGTTTGTGTGCTTGTTTTTCTGTAGCATTGGCAACAGGTTTCATCAAATACAGAACAGGTTTTAATGAAACTCTCAAACCTAGCTCCTTTTAGACACAACTTGGTAATAGTAGTTATAGTACAGAAGATAAACATTATCAGGCCAGTATTTGTCAGTTTAAACTCATCTGCAGACCAGCGGTCACTCTTTTAAGGATGAAAATGTTCTAATCCTTTATAGGGAGAGGAGTAAAGAACCCATTTTTGTGACGAGAAACCGCCCGTTGTTAAACAGTTTCCAATTGTCCCACTCTGACAATGCTGCTATTGCAAGAATGCTTCAGCCCTCTGTGAATAGTAAGCGGCAATCAGGACACAAAATATCGGCCCTTAGATGGTATAAGATGGTATTCTTTGTATGGAAACAACTAATTTTGAATGACAGCGCTTTGATTGTCACTGAACATTGTTCAGGGTTCTTCTGATTGCATAATAATAAACAGTGAAATGTTGATTTAGCCATCGCTACTTAGTGCTAATGTTTACTCACAAGTTCAACGTTTGATTTGATTGTTAATTATACTTGATGGCTTCTTAGGAGTGGAGGAGCCAAATGGCTGGCTGACTGCTGCAAACTAGTGGTCGTAAGCTAAACGTCAACACAAGAATGAACCGCTGGAATGAAAGTTTACATTACAAGCCTTGATCAAATTTTGATACAGTACTTTTGTAAATCTGTACAGTATAGCGAAATGAAGTATTGGGATATTTCAGTGTGTTGATATTTTCTTACACCCCTATTAATTAGTAGATAGTAGCATAAGTCTTTTATTAATCCTATTTGTACCATTATTGGCTCAAAATTGACAGTTTTTTACTTTTTTAAACTGTTATATTTCTTTATACTCATTTTCTAAAACTGCAAAATGAGAAACAACATCCCACTCAGTGACTCCTTTTTCTATGCTTTTTTTCTTGTACAAATCTTTCTCCTGTTCCCTTTTTTTTTCATTTTCCATCTAGCTGTATGACCTTGGTTCCCCCGCTGAATCCTTCAACACTTTGCTTGGCTGCAGTCTTATTGATAACCACTGCACCGACGTGGAGCAGCTTTCCTCCTGTGGCAAGAGGGGCAGCTGTCACGGGGAGAGGGGCTCTTTCAGCTGCCTGTGTGAAAAAGGCTTTACTGGGCCGCAGTGCGATCAATGTAAGTATGTAGAGTTGCTTTTCAATGACCATGATGCTTTTAGTCTGTTTTGCATTCAAGCCTCACGACGTGCACGGACCAAATGGGAAATTTCTGGTGTGGGAAGATAACCTCGCCTTGCATGAGAAAGTTTTCAACAGCCCTACACAGATTCTGTAATTTCCTCGTGTATTTTCCATGTGACAGCTGAAATAATTGACACAAGCCTTTTTGTGCTTTTGATTGACAAGTGGCTCAGGACTTTTCCTTTGATGGTCGGAGCCACGTTCAGCTCCAGTTCGGGTGGTCTCTGCCTGCACGGCACACCAGAGTACAAATTGGGGTACGGACACGTACTGCAGCGGGTGTCCTCCTCAGCCTGCTGTCCCAGGAGCAGAGCGAATACTTACGCTTAGAGGTGAGTCATGGCCGGCCACTCACCTCCACCTTGACAGCTTTGATTGTCTTGTTTGTGAGCCTTAAAATGATGATTAGGCCTTGCAAATGATTGCTAGAGATGCTTGTCAGGCTGAGAGTGAGTAATATCAGGGTTGAAGACATATGGGTGGATACTGAGGAGGCTTGTGAGTGGCATATGTATGTTCTTAACAGGCTCTTTCAGTGGGTTGCAGAATGGTGTGGGTTTTTTTTCAAGGATTTTTTTTAATAGACCTTCTTTATATAAGGCTTCATCTGTGTCTAGTTTCAAATCCAGTTTAATATGGCAAGATAGTGAATTTGTATTGTGGGCATTGGCAGCACTGAGGTTGGAGAAGGCGAGCCTGCGATCAGGAGGTTGTAGATTTGAGTCCCTAAACTGTTACCAAAAATGAAAGGCTTGTTTCCAAAAAATTGGGTGGGAAAAGTGAAGCATCCACATCACTCTTTTTTTACCCTTGAGCGAGACCCTGAACTGCCCCCAGGTGCCCACGATGGCGGCCTTCTGCTCCGCACACATGGCTGGTGGTAGTTCAGTGGCCGGGGGTTGTGTCAGGAGAAGACAGCCAACAGGAAGAAAGAAAAAAAAAACATGAAGTGAGTTTGAGTCATAGTTTGTGGAAGGTCAAACCTCTTGCTTGACACTTTAAGCTTTAGACACAATTCAAGTCAAGTGACTTGTTCTAAATCATGTCTTCAGCACTATTTCCACAACTGAAGTTGAATGGTGCTCACAGTTTTTAAAGTCTGCTTCAGTTTTGCCAAACATCCATAATAGCATGCCTCCACTGTCTGACATATTCCTGAGTGTTTATGAAGGCGGTGTTCCTTGTCAAAGCATTTCATCTTGTCAGCTGGCAGGCCAAGTGGGAACAGCATCTGGAAGTAAACGACTCTGGTAGGACTGTCACTCACAGGTCACCTGTTTCCACTGAACATGCCTCCGTTATTGTGGATTTCGCACTTCTGGTCTGTCTTTGAAGAACATCTCGTCTCTGTGCAGGTGCTTGTTATTTGTCAGACAGCATTGTTTAAGGCGTCCTCTCTTGTTCTTCTTTGGGGTTTTAACGCTACATGAGGAGAAACAATGGTGTCCTGTTCCGTTCTTGCAGTCCCACGGTGACAGGGAAAAGGAAAAAGGCTGTAGTCTTTAATGTGCTGTGAAGCCTCTCAGTGTAACCCTCTCTGGAACTGAAGCGGTGAGCTGCATAAAGCATCTGATGTCTGTCTGCAGCCAGCCCACTGAAACATTTTCAGCATTGTTGTCCCAGAGCTCACAGAAACACTTGAGCACAAGCCTGCTGTGTTTTCCGACAACAAGCTCTAATTTAAAGGGCTGTCTTTGTGCCCTTTTTTTCTTAAGGGTAGCTATGGAATAGAGTGCACACTGAATAAATAACCACACTTTCACGCAGAGGTTATCAAGGGCTAGCTGGGTAGAAACAGCATGCAGCTCTCTGAGGAGCATGGTCTCGCTGTAAAGAAAACATTTATCCAATGCATTCTGAGAAAATGTTTTCCAGAGTGACTGGGATGCACTAAACTTATTGTCAAACACCAGTAACCTTTAAAAGCAATAATGACTATGTAGCCTTGAAACAGTTCAAACTTCAGATGTGAAACTTTTAGAGTTACCTCTGTTTGTTAGCTATATATCTTCTGAACCACTTGATGGAAATTAGAGAAACTTTCAGAAAGTATTCATTGATTGTACATCTGCTGCTGATTACGTTTTAGAGTCTAATTTAAGATGCCAGCCACAACTAATCAATATGGTACAAAAATGGCTTTAACTCACTCATGTTGACAGATTTTCAGGGAAATTTTGCTGTAGTAGCAGCCAACAATCATCTACAATATTTTCAATACTCTACAATACTCAGAGCATGCCATTTTGCAATATTGCACGAGATTTTGCACAAGTTGATTTCTAAGATTTGACCAAAGTTATTACAACTCAGTTATTTTTTTTACATGAGATAATTTAAGTCTTAATCTCTGGAATGAAAGGTGGAGGGCAATAAGTATTCCTGTAATGAATGCCAGGTTTTTAAATGGTAATAAAAAACAAATTTATATTATCAAGTCTGACCTAAATGTTGATAAAGTCCTGCTTGCATTTTTGTTGTACACTGGAGGCAAGACTAGGCAATACAAAGTTAGAATGTTCTGCTTTTACTTTGTGCGTGTGTGTGTGTGTCCAGCACAAACTGCACATTTGAGATGCTCATGCTGAGGGAGCAATAGTTAATGCAAGCTGGGATGAATGTGAATTATCTAGCTCTACTGTTTCCAATTAAGCCTTGGACATGTACAAGCTGCAGTTATGGGAGCCTCACGATGGTTGGGTCCATTGTGTTCGCTCATCCTTAACTGCTAAAGATAATTATTGTCTCATGTACACCTTGCCTACGGGATGACTGTGCCACAAATTAATGTGTGTAGCAATCTAGGCACAGCATTTTTTGCAGCAAAATTGCTAAATTAATTTTTACTGGAGAATTTTTTTGTCATTATTTTCAGTCAGGTTCATCACAGAAAGTCATGTCTGGGTGCTTAAATTTTGCAATTCTTGCCTTGTTCAACCTTAGCTGCCTTCTCTTCACCTTGGGAGCTGGCCTACTTCCTCTAATGTTGTTATGCTCAAGAGCTGCTTTTTGCCCATCAACACAGCACTAGATGGCAGAAATTCAGCTCTGTCAGACTGTCATTCTGCTAGGATTTGTGTCACCCTAGTTTGTGATTTTTTTCCCCCCACAAGCCTTGAAATCTCCACTTAGGAAATAGTCCTGCTGCAGCAGCTGACAAAACTGAACATCTTGTTTCGCATCAGCGCAGAAGTTCCCAAAAGTTACAGTGCCTCAAACGTGCAGTCGAAATATTAATATCAGTTCAGCGTTAGGTTTTCTTCTTCTTTTTTTGAATATAAGATTTTCACATCACTGATGCACTTGTCTCTGTCTTAGATTATTCAAGGCCTGGTGGCTGTTTTCTACAACCTTGGAGATGGAGACTACAACATTACATTGCTCTACCATCGTCTTGATGATGGGGAGTGGCATGACGTGGAGCTGGATCGGTATGGAAGAGAATTTACCCTGAGACTGGACGGAGGTGGGGGACGTCTGGAGGTTACAGCTTCACCCGGCCAAAGTCAGGAAATCATCATAGATCCCTCTGTGGTCATGCTTGGAAACTCTTTCCCCTCCGGACACAACCACAGCTTCGTTGGTAGGTGTCTGCTTTAACAAACAAAACTAAATGTATTCACAATGCTGCAGAAAGTTGTTGTTTTTTTTTTTTCAAAAGCAGTTCAGACCTGTCACTTGGCAGCCTCATATATTCTTTGGAAAACAACTTTTTATAAACTAACTTTTGTAAGGTAAAACTCTGCCAGGTTGGATGAAAATCTTAAGTGCACTGCCAAATTTTAGGTTTTTCAAGAGATGCTTTGTTTAGTTCTGGTCCAGACAGGGTCACTACAAACTTTACCAGTTTTCCTCAACAGTTTTACTGTTGGAAAGATTTGTCTTATTTCCTCTTGAATGTATTAACATTCACTGCATTGATCACAAGCTGTGAAAACAGCAACAGCCTGATCGTAGGATATGTTGAACGGTCATATTGAGAACTTTCTTTTACTAATCGGAGACTGGACAGGAGTAAATCCTTTCCAGCCACATGACAAAAGGCTCTATAAAGACTGTTTATTATTCATAAAGTATTTAATCTAACCATGACTGTTCCTGTTATTCGAGGCCCTTTATTTACTGCAGAATTCTTACATCTTTCTGCTGAACTTGTCTTGGGATTTTACCTACAAACTGAAAACTGTTATAGTAAACAAATATTTTTGGCTATTTTTTATTTGTAAAGATTTCAGTAAGGCACAGATGTTCTTTAATCAACATAAAAAAAATGTGTCACAAGGCCCTTTAACTAAAGTAGAATAAACAAAATTTTAATTTGAATTACAAAAAGGAACAAAGAGGGTGTGATTTGTTAAACAAAAATACCCAGTCTTATAAACAAATGAATTAAATAGCTCATCACCTTGTTTTGCTCAGACATTGTGGAACAATGTGGGAATTAAAATGCAATAAAATTAAAATTAATTGAATTTAAGAGGAATTTGAAACACAGTATTGCAAAGTTGAAATGGAATGTAATTCCTCTTTACATGCTTTTTAGTTAGATAAATCAGTGAGCGGATAAAATGTTCAGTAAGTAAAAAGTACATTTCAAATTGACAAATTAATTAAAAGGCTACATTTACTCTTACACTACAAAAATTGTCCATCTAACCAAGTCTTACAAACTTATATCCAGCCAAAACACATTTTTTTAATTTTGTTTTAATACTGAAAAGCAAAAACAGAATGTGTTAGATTATTAAACTTGTTCGCCTGGAAATTTTCTTAATTTTAAGAAGTCTTACAAACTGCAACTGTCTTATTCCAGATTATTTTAAATTAGGTGAAATAATCTGTCCGTGGATAAAGATGCCTCAGTTGCACTAGGTGAGACTTGCTTAGTATATCAGTCTCATAACAAAATCCAAAAATACTTTTTGGCTGGATATAAAAGTATAAGACTTGGTTAGAGGGACAATTTTATAGTGTGGGAGCTGAGCTCTTAGTTGGACAAGCAAGTGCTTCTGTCCCTGGTCCAAATGTGTTTTGATGCCTCAGTTTCGGAGAGAGTAACTGAGTGGCACTGATAAGCATTTACATGATGCTTTCCACAGAGTGAGTAAACTAACCAGCAGAAAAAATACAAACACATACACACAAAACCTTCTACGCTGACAGCCTAGCCTGAGGCTGTTTGTATATTTGTTTGTGTGGGAGCGATGGTCTGCAGGTGTGTCAGCAAGTCTATGAGTGTTAATGCATGTGCGACTCCATCCCCGACTTTATATCCCTGCTGTTGTGTAAATGTGTGCCCATAAAAGATTTTGCCTGAGGACTAGTGTCTCCTTTTCCTCTGTTTTTACCAGGATGCATGCGTGATGTGAGGTTTAACGGGCGCCCCATACCCCTGGATCAGGAACAGCGTTCAGAGGGGCTTCAGGTGGTCACGGCGCAGGGTGTCTCTGTTGGCTGCTCCTCGGATGCCTGTAAAAAACATCACTGCTCCCCTCCCTTGGTGTGCGTGGACCTCTGGAGACAGCATGAGTGCAGGTGCTGTAAATATGCAGAACAAACAGCTCAACATTCTAAAGCAGCCTTAAAGTGTGCAGGCACGCTTTGTACATATTTATACATGAATCCCCAGTGAACAAAGGAATGAGGGGTGCATAGGGTCTTCTTACTTATCACGAAATGTTATTTGCCAGCACTCTACTCATTTTTACAAAACATGTAATTTAGTTTTAAAGTGAATAACTTGTTTTTCTACCACAAATGTATCATCTGCTCTATAAACTAGTCTATCAGTACATTATTGGCTCATAACATATCAAAGCTATATTGTTCTCATGGTACCTTTTGTTCACTTGAAATTTTATGCACAAATTCAGCTCAATACAGTCTAAACCCAACCCTGCAGGACTCAGTTCTGTTATTGTCCCGGGAAGTTTTGAACCTCCAAACAAAAACTTCCACCTTCCATAAAGGGAACGCTGTCATCGTCAACACATCGGTTGTGCTCTAACAATGACAAAGTGCCTTCACCGAATATGTCCATTACTTTTATTGTTAAGTCTATTATCTATACACTGCAACAGCCAGACTGTTAATAAATTAAACATGCAGAAATTAATACAGAAAAATTAGTTTATGCATCATAAAATGTGATAATTGTATGCGAATTTTCCTTGTTTGACTTGAGGTAGAAAGAGGCCAACAGATGGCAGCGAGGCTGAGTTCGTCTCTGGCACGCTGCGTGTGAAATGTTGTGTCAACCTGAGAGAACGGGTAATACCAACAGTGACTGGCAGAGCTTTGACTGGCCCTTTAAACTCTGCAGGGCCACGAAGTCTCTGCTATGATTTCAGCACTCCAAACCAGTGGGGACTTTGTCATCCATATTCTGTGATTGCAGCACAGCCTCAGGATACAAAGCACTGAGGGGAGCAGGGGGCAGGGATGAATTATGTTCGGGCGGGGGGGATATTTTGTACAAATATACTGAGGGTCTACAATTGCAAAGCCAATCTTAGCTCCACAATTTCGTTTCTTGTTCCTTTTTTTTTTGACCATTTACAGTCAACATCCAGTATCCTTCAAAGACCATATGTTTGAATCTAATACAAGAGGTGTAACTCCTGAGGGATTTATTTTTACACTTTCAGCTTAGGTCTCATAACTCTTTTAGAATTCATGAATCATGTTCTGGTTTTTATTTGACAGCTTCCCGAGTGTCTCGTGTCCCTGTTTTACACTTCTTCATCTTCCCTGCCCAGGTGCCCTCCAGGCCACATGACCAGAGAGAGCTCCTCAGGCAGAGTGTGCATCTACACGCTGTGCGCCAGCCGGCCGTGTCGCCACGGCACGTGCGTGGCTCACTCGCCGTCACGCTACTCGTGCCTCTGTAGCGAGGGCTACCGCGGGCGGCACTGCGAGGTAGCGCTCGCCGTGTTCCACAGCGAGGACAGCAACAGCCTCAGCCTGAGCTCCATGTTTGCCATCAGCATCTGTGTCATGGCCTTTCTAGGTAGCTATGTTGATTATGTCCTCTTCAACGTGTGGTAACCCAACAATATCAACTTGCTTGTCATTATCTTTCGCCTTGTATTCTATTTTGCTGCCACTGTCATCCCATCATTATGGTATTTTTCATTGTTTAGTTTATCTGTTTGATCAGCTGTTAGATTTGTTCTCCATCTTTTTGGTTTTCTGTGAAATCTGTGTACAAACAGCATATCTTGTTGCTGTATTGATCTCTGGAGTTGTTCCGGGATATGGTTTTTCTACGGGTAGTCAGTGAGAACATGAAACAAATATTTACAAAAGATAGAGCAGAGAGCGAGGAGACAAACTGTATGCCATAGTTTATGATTCATAGGAAATCTGTGAGAGTCTCTTGAGGTTCAGGAGAGGAGATTCTTCATGCTTTTTTTTTTTTCAATGTTTCCCATCGCTTCTGTGTCCCCTTTCTCTTTCAGTGTTTCACTCCCAGCCATTTGTTTTTACTGTACAACATATTTTATATCTCACCATCCACTCATTTTACCCCCCAGATGCTTGTCTTTTATACATTTTCTGTGTACATTTCTACTTTACCATGTCAAACTAAATGTGTCTCTGTTGCACACTTTATTGTTGTGCGGCATATGGAGCATACAAACACACCCAAAGAAGAAGACGATAGCTTTTATCATCCACTTTATCATTTTAGATTGTTTCCAAGATAACAGTTGTAAAAAGTAGAAGTTAAAACCTGAGTTTATGAGAATCATTTTTAGTTTATAAAGGTTTCAAATTAGTTTAGTATAAGAGGATTGTAAAAACAGCAATTTCTATATAGTAGGTTGAGAAGGAATATGAACCTACCCATACGTCTCCTGCTGTAGCACAGCTTGCTATCGGCTCTAAAAGGATTCAGGTGAAAACATGTCTGTCTTAGCAGTGGGCATAATGACAATTGAGACAAAATTACAGCAGCAGTTCAAACATTTTGATGCTCATCTGTTATAGCCATAGTTTCATGGAGAAAATGAAGTCAACATTCAGAAACCAAGGTTATAGACTATTTTGAGGTGAAAGATTTTTGAAGCTTTGGGTGTGGGAGTTTGAGCGCTCTTACTGACAAAGTCTCCCTTTGAAGACTCAACGGTTGATCTAAAGCTGCACTCTGACATGTAAAGGGTCATGAGTTCAGATACATAAACTGGATTGAAACTTCTGACTGCTTTGTAGTTTAAAAGCAGGATTTTGAAATCAATAATTATAAGATCAGGGTTATGTAGCCTTTCTTTGTACCCGTTTATAACCCAGCTGTTGAACTTTAAAGCTAATCACCTTATTCAACGAACTGTTTCAGACGGAAAATATATAGATACAAGTATGGAAAAGTTTATGCCAGCTGATTGTAGTTAAAAGCTTTATTTGTGAACAGCACACGTCTAATCTATCGAACATACATATCTGTCCGTGTTTTGTGAATCAGTTGAAGGTTTTAGTGACACTCAGTGGATTCATTCCTTGAAAAAAAATGCATGTTTCTCACTGCCTTGCATGCCAAAGTTTAAAATAAAAAATTGTGTGATCTGTTAGCACTTAGCATGCGTGTTGGGGATAATTCTCAGCTACTGCCACACTAGTGTATAGTTTAACATCTGTAAAATTGACTTATTAACAAACATCTTTTGTGTTTTTAGGACAGTTGACTGTGGTGGCCATCTTGAATAATTTTTCGACTCCAAAAGTTAATCAGTTGTAGAATTACAGCAAATGAATAAATATTATTATTAGTGCTGACATAGTGTGTTGTGAATAATCTCAACTATTGGCACACCAAACTGTACTTCATTATATATAAGTCTTGACAGAGTTAGGCACTTTTGTGTTTGCTAAGGCCAATGAATAGTAGCCATCTTAAATCAGGTGAACTCCAAAAGTTATTCAGGTGCACATTCAATCTTTTCATCAGCTTTATTTTCTCAGTGACTCAAGTATTACTTGTTGTTTTACTTGATCCAAACATAAAACTTAAGCAATAAAAACACAAAACAGAGAAAAATAAAGACTAAGCAAGGAAACCAGTTTTTTATCTTTAACTTCTAATAAAAGATAGTGATCAGCTAAACTGATTATTTAAATGACGTTTCAGCTCTGGACCTGAACCGATGACACTGACCCGCTTGTATGAGTCGTCGAATAAAACTGCATGGTTGATGGTTTCATAAAGGGAGTTAAGCTCTAATAGAATCAAGATTCAATATCTACCCACATCTTCTGCCAGAGGGGCTTTTTTTTAATAAGCATGCATTGATATTTCCACAAATGTTTCTAAAAAGATGGAAGATCCTTTTCAGTGTTGAGGTTGAGGAAATGAATAAACTAAATGTGTTTTTTAAAAGATTGTACATGAAAAGAATTTGAGCTTTTTCTTGTTCTCAGAAAGATTTAAAGACAAATGGCTCACATGCTGTTGTACTCACTTCCCTCAAAAGGGCTGCAGTGCTGTTTATGAGTCTTTGTGTCACATATAAAACACTTGGGAAATTCAATATACTGTCCCTGCCTATAACTGACTCAACATTCCTCCTAAGGGCTATGAGGCTAGTATTAGAACATCAGTTATTCTGACACTTGACAGTAAAACATCTAAAGTCATCTGCAATATTTGATAATTAATTCAATGCTGATGAAGTGTGGCCTTGGTTTGGTTCATGGAAATTCATGTGCCTGCCTGCTATGCTCGCTAAAACAAAAAAAAAAGAAAGAAAAAAAGCTGTCCATTTCATGTTGCTTGTCCACTGTTACAGATGAGGCATTTTGTATTCAGAGTGCAAAGTTTTCACCTCAACCAAAAATGACAAGCTGCTCCATAATGGAATTCAAATCAGAATGAGCACTCGTTGGTGAGTGTAATTATATTTTCACACCTTGGACAAATAGTAAAAAAAAATCAAAAAAACAACTCAAATATTTTAACTTAGCAAATTCACCTGCATCTGGAAATAAAAGTAGTTTCATGTACAAAACAGTTAGCTTTACGAAACAAACATTGGTTGTTTAACGATGATCCCCATAACCACTAGAGCCACTACTATAAATGCACGCTCACTACACCGAGCGAGACTGCCGGCTGGGTGCTAGATAAAAGAAGCAACTCTTACTCTGCCTCCATGTGCATTAAAAGTTAAAATAATCATTCATTATTAAGTTTTACATAAACCATCATGGTTCAACTAGTGTGAGCTTGGTTGCTTTATTGACAGAACCAGATGATCATTAGTCCGGCATCAAATCTGAATCTCTGTTTCTGATGCATTGAAGAAATTAGCTGCCCATTTGGGCTCAGATGCTGAATGATTGTGGAAAGTGCCTCTTCTTTTTTCACCCCTTGAAAGATGTATAAATAAATAATTTTTCCAACTCATCCTCATCTCTCACCTGTCTCATTTCCGTCTGCCTTCTTCATTGGTTTTCTTTTCCCCCCTTGCTGATGTTTCATCATTTTCACAGCTCATTTTGTTTCTCATTACTCTCAGACTGGAGGTGCAGTGAATTGGTTAGGTGTTCGGATCATCCCGGGTTATAGTTTACTTCTTGCTCATTCATAATGCACAAGGCCGGTCCAGGCTAACATCATAATACCTGGTTCATAATAACAGTTACAGGGCAGAGAGGTAGCGGTATTATGGATTGATGAATGACTGAGATTTTTCTGCCCTGCCCTGTGTGATATTGATCGCTCTGGAATGTAGTTGCATTTTCACTCACACAACTCTGTGTGGTAGTTGCCAGAGGTGTAAAGCAGCCAGTGCGTGTGTGTATGTGCACTTGTTGGTTTACCTACGATTAGTTTAGTACATTTGCTGTGGAGGAGACATGATTCAGCTCCTCCAGAACATTCTATCGAACTCCTCCCCTGAAGTGATGGGTTTAAAATCGGCTCAGGTGATGTTGGGGCATGAGTTGAGCGCAAGCCTGCAGGTATTCCTGGAGGGGTGGACGAAGACCCAGGTCTGGTTGGCACCTTATCAAGATTCTGGTGTTTTCTTCAAGGCTGCTCAGGCGTAACGGTGAAGAAGCCAGGTCAGCTGATCAATACTGCCCCCCACCCCCCACCCCACACCCCACACAGAGGACAGCCAGATGGGGATTTAAGAGGGAAAAAAACATTTTCTGTCTGAAATTAAAGAAGCAAAAAGATAGAAGTGTGCAATGAATGGATGAGCTTAACTCTAGTGACTAAAAAGCCATGATTTTTAATTGTGATAAGTTCTATTTATTTTTTTTTTTTTCAGAGGTGACTTTTCTGAGAGTTGCTTTTCTGCTTGCACGACCACCAACGACTCGTTGGTGCATCATTTTCCTTCAAAGCAATTACTTTAAAAATCCAAACTAATGTCATTATCTCACATTTCTCCCAAGATTTTCAATTAAACTGGTACTTAGCACACACCATGTAAACTACTCTTAGTGAAATGGATCCCATCTTGTGAGTGAGATAAAAGCCAAGTTCAGGAGAAGCCAGAGAGGGACTGAAAAACAGGAATGGAGAGAAGCTTAATGAGTGAGAAGGAGATGAAGTACAGAGGAAGGGTCCAATCTGCAGCAACCAACAGGAAACAAACATCCAGAGACAACAGAAAGAGATTCAAAGTGTCAACTAGTACAAACAGATAGCGAGGAGCTAAGAATGAGCAAGAAAGATGGCAGATGGGATGAAAATGTTGGTGGAGATTAATGGATTTTAAAGGTCAGTCCAGCACGTTGTATAATTCAGCACACAAAAGCTGTGATTGATGTGTATGCTTTAGGACCTTTCCTGTTTAGCTTCCGCAGTATTCCTCTCTGTGTTTAGCTGAGCCACTGAGGCTTTGAGTTTAAGCTGCGGAGAGTACAAACTCATTTAATAGGTATCTCAGGAACTGTAGTCTCTGATAAGACAGGAAGCAGAGATGCAACATCAAAGGGAATAGGTGAAAAGGTGGGGCCTCCATTTCCACAAATGTTCCATTAGAACATCTTAACTGTGCTCTCAGTGCAGTTAGCGGGCCGTATGGGACGAGTCATTACTATGGCAGTTTTGTATTTGTTTGTCATTACACGTTATTTATTTCAAGTCATGTGAAAAATGAATTTATTCTCACAGTAATGCCAGTAGGGGTGTTTACTGGAGCTTCCAAATTTGTATCATAACTTTCTGCTCCCATTTCATTTGCACCCAAAGACATGTTTTTTCTGCTCAGAATCTCCTTTTAATTATGTGAAACTGCTCCCCGCTGTGCTAACTTGCTCTCTGGCACCCCTCAGTGTTGATGCTGGGGCTGTTTCTCTACTCCTGCTGGAGAAGACACAAGGGCCTCAAGGAAGGGGTTTACCATGTGTCTGCTCACCACGGGGAGTGGGAGGACATTCGAGAGAACGTGCTCAACTACGACGAAGAAGGTGGAGGAGAACAGGACCAGGTAAACACATCACTAGCCTTTGATTTCTTTTCAATGTCATCACTATATTTCAAAACTTTTCAAAAGGCTATGCAAATGAGGGAATAAACAAACCAGCAAATATTAACATATGAGCGATAAAAGTGCTTGTTGGGGCTGGGGAATGATAACTAAATATCAATCCCTCGGAGACTGAGCAATGTGAGTCAATTAGGTGAACTTTAGCAATTGCTGCAAATGCCTTCGCTTTAATAGGGTTGGTATGAGAAGAGCATCCTCACTGCAATCAGATAATTAATTACTTGGCTGATCAAAGGTGCTGTTGTTGCCAACTTCTCTTCCTATAGTCTGGATTCTCATCTTAGTCAACAAACCTATTGGCTTTCAGAGGCATACGCTGAGTTGCAATGTTATGTTTTTTTATTGTTATCTTCTAAATTTTGATGAAAGATTACTTATGAATGAATTCAAATAAATCCGTTCTTTTTTTTTGTCCCTCTTGTTAATTTCCTGCTTTTCTTTGTTGTTGGTCTCTCAGAATGCCTTTAACATGGTGGAATTGCAGCGCTCCCTTCAGCCCAGCCCTGCACAGTCGCTCCGCTACAGCTATCCACAAAACATCAACTGCTACCCACAGACTAAGCTTCCCCAGGACAACAACAAAAAGGTTATGCTGACTGGGAATGGCAGTGCAGCTATTGCTTTGCGTCTGGCAATCCCCACTTCAGAGGCAGAAACCTTGTCTTCCCCTTTGACCTTTCGCCGCTCGCAGCGAGCCTTTTCCTTCTCCAGCCAAGACCTGGCGCGCTACCTTTGTGAGGTCATGAGGGACATGGAGCACACAGAGGAGCTCGGCACCATGACAACGCCGCGCCGTCCCAACGGGAAGGAGCGCAGCCTTTCCTCGGTACACTCTCTCAGCTCCCTCGATGCATCTCAGGGTTCAGAAGTCAGGCTCCACGCAGCCCAGATGACCCGGATGGACACGTTCAAAGCCCTTCGGGCTGTGGTGTGTGATTTAAGAGGAGACTCGAAAGCTCCAGAAGGCCAGAGAGCCAAGCATAAGGAGAGCAGAGGGCAGCTGAACTGCGAGAAGAACATGTGAGGCTGCAGTCTGCATGGCAGAACTGCAGGTTCTGAAAAAGCAGCATTAATCAAAAGTCAATGGTGTAAATCCAAGGGGAGGTAATTAAATGTGAAATACTTGGAGACGGAGAACTTGCAGGGCCTGTGTGAATTCTCCCATACATGTACTGTATTGATGAAACTTTGAACACTTACGTTCTTTGATATAAAAGATGTTTACC
>JAVKLF010000011.1:16240527-16254057 GCA_034783495.1 Millerichthys robustus | reverse complement strand
GTGTGTGTGTGTGTGTGTGTGTGTGTGTGTGTGTGTGTGTGTGTGTGTGTGTGTGTGTGTGTGTGTGTGTGGGTGGTGAGTGATGATCCTGAATCAGAACAGGGTCCTACTAGGGTCTGAAACAGAATCAGACTCCTGCAGCCAGGTATACGCCACCTGCACCAAAAGTCATTTAAATGTTCTCCTGGGCCGTCGTAACATCGAGAAAACTCAATCACCCTGTCTGCTGTTGGAGGGGACAGCGCTCCCCGAGATTACTTGCAAAGAAACCTAATAGCTAAGAGCATTAAATGCTGGTTGTTGCTAGTTCTGCTGCCAATAGTGAATAAATGATTTTGGCAGTGTGTACAGACAGGAAAATCAATACAAGAGGGGTTTTTCTGTGGTGTTGGGCCTCAGTATTCATGTAAACATAGGAAGTGGTTTCCCTCACACCTCAGAGCAGGATTACCTCTCACCACTGAAGGCTGGCCTAATGCAGAGGAAGAATGTCACTCTAAGCTAGGGTTCAGCTACTGGCAGAAGGGTATTTGAACATGACCCATTTTAACCCAACACATGCAAATATCAAGCTTTTTTTCCCCTATTTTTGTGAGCACATGTGTCAGGGAAGGAAAAAAATTCTCTGCTTTTGATGAGTGCGAGTTCGGCCAGAATAACTGTTGCACATGAAGTGGCAGCTACCTGGAGGCCTTGAAATTATTGTGATCAGCGATAAGCTGCAGCTATTTTCTGAAGTGTTGCCGTTTTGATAATCTTCGCTGCTGGCTTTTTTGCTCTTTTGCCATGTGCCATCCACTGTGGCGACCCACTCGCTCCATATCTCTATCCAGAACTCGTTTAGGGGGCAAATGCAAAAAGAGGAGGTTGAGAAGAAGAGGAGGAGGAGAAGGAGGAGGATGTGCGAGTGGGGCCACTGCTCAGCAATAGTGACCGGGTGAAAAGGCAGTGCAGATGTAATTTGTCCTCAATGGCTGTTTGGGAAGAGTAATTGTGGTGACACTGGCGGGTCGATACTATGGATTTTTTGTTTGGAGTGCCCTGTGTGTGTGGTGCTAAGGGGAGGCCAGGAAATATAACACTGCTGCTCAAATACAATAAAAATGGATCGAGGGTGTGGTGGTTGTTTGCAGAGCTGGTAGCCATCGTTTGGCTGGGGATGTCATACTGTAGCTGCTGCGGTTATCAAATACACCCCTCCGTTCTGCCCTATTAACACCAAATGTTCGAGGCTTCTCGCTGGCCTCCCGGACAGGTTTAAACACTGGAACAAACCATCAGTTTGGAGGGGTTTCACTGGAGGAAAATCCCTCAAAATAAACTAGTGACCATGTGCTAAAACAACTGCCACGCAATTTTCCTTGAGCTTCTCAGAAAATAATAGCCTGACGATGTTTTGTAACACTCAGTTGCTCTGCGGCAAAAATTTCAGGCTTTGAACAAAACAGCGTGTCACTAATTTACATTAAATTAAGATGAATTTAGGTGACTCCTGTTTTATTGTCTGCACAGTACCAATGAAGGAAAAATAATTATCTGAAGAAAAGATCACTGGCTGCTTGCTCCGGTGTCCCAATCAAGTTTAACATAATGAAGAAAATGGAGTGTAAGAGGGGAGGTGTCCTCTTTGTCTTTCACAATTTGATTTTACAACAATTCAGAGGGATGTGAACAAAAGCCATTTTATCAATAAGCACAATTTTAAACCAATCTTCAGTATAAAATCTCTCAATCCTGAAAGAAACGTCATATTTTGTGCCATAATAAAGTATAAAACATTTTCATTCAAACAGGATTATGAGAAACAAATTAACAAAAAGGATCAAAATGCTGATTACAGAGATTTCGGATTCTGCAACAAATGTCTGGATACACTGCATGTCAGAGCTGTCTTACTCACTTTCATCTGTGTTTCCACCTCTTTGTTTTTGGTCCAGTTGGAGCATGGAGATGACTGTGATAATTGCTTTATCGTGGTTCCAATAAAAGTGTGAAACAGCGCACAAGCCCTAGTTTTCAGTGACTGAATTGTACACGTGAATCCTTTGCAATGAAAGTTGCAATGGAATTTGTAATTCATTTTGTCTTTTCTAATCTAGCAATAAACTTTGACTTTGCTCATTCATTGGTCCTTAATGTTAGCAGAGGCAGCTAGTAGCTAGCACTGACTTTTTTTCCTTCTTTCTTTAAATGTATACACAACATGCACATAGTGTGACTCCTGTCAGTGTTATTTTTCTCTTTAACATCATAAAAGCCTAAGTATTTCTAAACACTTGCGGTCAATTCAGAAGATTCTATTTGTACGACTCGATGAGCTGTCTTGTTCTCCCTCTTTTATGCATGCCATACATAAATAATTCAGGAGCTTTACTTCCGCAGCTCAGAGTTTTGTTTTTGTGCTGTTTTTAAACATGACGTTATTAACCTTAAAAGCATCTCCTGGACCTCATTTTTGTATTTCTTTTCCAATTTGGAAGTGTCATGAACACATGCAGACTTCTGCATTTCCTTGGTATTCATCCAGGAATCAGCTCGCCAACATGCTGATAATGAAGAGTGTGTCATGTTTTAACAGGATGCTTCCCACTGTGTCAGGGCCACCTCATTGAAGACAGCCATGCCGGGCCCGTCTGCTCTGCCCCTGTCACCTCCCATCAGATCCTGTTTCACTCCAAAGTGGTGCTCTTTGGATAAAACCATTAACAGAGTCAACGGACACAAGCAGGACCACATTTTGACACTCGGCCATCGCCCTGACGTAACAGTGCGCGACACCTGACGTGGGGAAAAGGTCACACGACTCGTCAAAGAGACAGGGGTGCCTCAGATGGAGGATGCAAGAACTCAGAAACGGACGCCTCCCGACAGTGATGATGGGCACGTGGCTGAAGCATGGCCTTCTGGGAGCGGTGGGAGGAGTGGACGTCCTGCCGGGAACTGTCCCTTCCTGTTCCTTCGGCCTGCTGACGAGCGGTGTCCTCGCTGATTTCACATGATGAGGCTCCCACTAACTAAGCAAATCAAACGTGGTTAAGTGTGGACAGTTTCACTTGTAATCAGGAAAGAGCATGCTTCAACTGAAATGTAAGATGACATGTTAGCATGTGCTAATGCTGATATATACATTATACTGTGTCAGCTCATAAAAAACATGACATCACTTTTGCTATTTGTTTTTTCTTTATTCAAATGCCACAACAAAATTATAATTTACTATGTAAATTGACATTTTATCATTTGGGTTTTGTGTTTATTTATTATTATTTTTTTTGTCAGAATTTAATTTAGAAGGCGCTGTTCAAAAATTTTAAAAAAAGATAGAAAATTGCCAAACACCTCAACAGATTTTTTTTTTTTTCTTGTGCAAAGACATCCATATTTAAATGACTTGGTTGGTAACAGTCCTCTTTTGAGCCTGATAAAATATTGACAAGCTGACAAGTTGACCTCGGAATGATCCTTTTTGTGTTTTTTTCAGTCTAACCCTGTGTTCGCGTTCACAATTCTGTGGGAAGAAGGAGAACAAAGAGAAGCTGACAGCAGCGCTGAATGTGACAAACAGAAATAAAAAAAGTAAATTACTGCTCAGGTAGGCATGTATTGTCAAGCTCATTGTGGATGTCTTCTATAAAAGTTAGATACGAATAAAATCATCTTAGTGTTGTTGGTTTATCAGCACATAATGGCTGACTTTGCAATGCATTGTATGTTTATTCATTTTCCTATTTCACATGTAACAATAGCTTCATTAAAGGAGCAGAATGCCAGTGGCAGGTAGACTACAGAGACTGGATTTAGAGAGTTAGGTAGGAAGGGAAGTAAGTAAGGAAAGGGAGAACGAGAGCTAGAGAGTCCCTTGGGCCCCATTAGAGGCAGTTCTGAGGGCCTGTGACATCTGACTGGATCAGTGTTCTTCAGTCAGATGCTCTCCTCTTATCCACTCCTCTGCTGGAGTCAATAAACACATCACCTACGCACATACGCCCAAACACACATACACAGAGTAACTGAGCCTCCAGGGTGAGCACCAGATTAGTTCATTTAGAGAGTTTAATTCTCTCTTCTTGAAGGTGCACATCTTACTGAATGACAGTTTTAGTGTTTTTTGCTGCAATTGTATTTGGATGTTTTAAAGCCATAATCATTTTTTTGGGAACTGTTGTGTTGTCTGTTGGTTCAAAGTGCTTCTTTTATACACTGCACACGCTGATCTGCTGGATTTCAAACTTTCACATGTCTTAGGAGGCGGTTAGTAAAGACCCACAACCAGCTTGACAGAAAAAAAAACAACCGTAAACAAAGCTGTAAACTCGTTTCTCCCCGTGCTGACGACACGGTGGCACCAAGCAGGGCAAAACTTTGAAAGTCAAGCGGTCCTTTATCCATCCCTGCTCTGACCTTTCTGCTAGGCTACCCTGTATTCACTGGCTGTCAGTGTGAGTTTGTCAGGAGCCATCCGTCTCTGTCCACCTCCATCCCCCTCCCCAAATCCCTGCCGACCCATTAGCCGATAGGATCCGGGGGAGCGGCGGCACAGTCAGCCTATGGGGGCCTCTCTCCTCCCTCCCTCCTCCTCGTCCGCCCTGATATCCACGTTGCACAGAACTCATCCAGGTACCCCAGAGAGGCTGTGCTAGCTGGCTATATATATACAGTATGTAGCAAAAGCATCAGCACAGCACTACGGTCTGACATGTGGCCCATGGGATCTGCAGAGAGGCTGATAGCTGCTGGGACAGAGGGAGGGCTGGTGGCATCACTGCAGGAGTTGGTAATGCTGCTGCTCTAAACTCATCTGTTGGGTGTCTGGTTTATGCTGATGGACCAGTTGCACCAGTTCTTCATAAATTTTACTCTCAGTTTATTTAAAACTTTTAGGATGTTTACTAAAGGTAGATTGTCAAATTTAGGGAAAGTCTAGTGAAGACTTACACTGAAGGAAAGGAAATATTAATTTAAAAATACATGCCAGAATTTATCAATAAATAAAACAATGGTAAAAAAAAAAATTCACATTTTACTATTAAAATGTATGTCTTTTAAAAATCATTTTATAACTTCCTTAATATAATTATAACCACATATCTAAAATTCAGCAAGTCGCCCTTTTTGCCACCAAGGTTTGGCCATCAAGACTGTAATAACTTTAAAACTTTACACAGTTTTCATTCACATCTTCAAGCAGTTTCCATAACTAAATGCTTTGTTATCTATGCAGAGGCCTTCTGTTTTTTGAAACACACCACAATCATCATTGTTCTCTGCACTCTGCTCATGAACGCAGCTCTAGGACAATGTTGTAGAGAAACTCTTTGATAGTAATTATAAAAGTCGGTAACTACCTTGAAATAATTTATGATACATATAAATGAGTTTATAAAGATTGAATGCCTCCATTATTTATGAAATAATTGCATTTTTACCTAATGCTCCAAAATCTACACAAGCCTTGTCGTCATTGAAAAGGTGTCAGACTTGACATAATATGAGCCAATAACAATAAATATGAGAAGATAGCGCAAAGTGAGAGTTCAGAAACAGTGAAGCGGTTGTTAATGAGTGAGGGAAGGATGGAGGAGGAGCAAGGTGTGGAGGGAGGAGAAATAGACAGAACAAAGGAGGGAATAGGCAGTAACGAGTGATTAATGGATAGGTGGGAGTGGGAAGGTTGAGGCAGACTGGAAGAGAGCAGAGTGACAGTAATAAAGGGTACCTGCCTCCCATTCATCTCCCTCAACCCGTCTCCCATCTGACTGGTAGAGCTTTACACGCTCTGACTAATGCCACGCTCCGCATGCGGGCACAGACAGGTGTGCCACACGCCGCTTTTTGGGCTATTTGTGTGTGTGCCGCCACCGAAATGAACACACAATTTCTCATGGCACCCCATCATCAACTACAAGCGTCACCATTCATCAATAACTCATCGCTTTTATGGCGTCTAAATCACACTGTGCATCAGGCTCATCTAGCACAAAACAAATGCTGGGGCCGCTTTAACAACAGGTCAAACATGGCAGACCGGTACGCAGAGCTATTCACACTCATGGCTTTAGTCAAAAGAACTTGTTGCAAACTATGTGATATCAAACAAAAAAAAATGTTATTCTGAACTGTACCGTATGGTGCCGTTTGAAAGACTTTACTCCAGTCATTTGCCAAATATATTAATTTGATTTGAAATGTTGGTACACATTGAATGTAAACAAAGTACTCGGCTGAATCCATCGAAAAACAAAGTATATTCACTGTATTCAACCTAACCTGCGTACTTTAGTCAATAAATATGAGTGTAAATATGTGCATCACAAACAGCTCTTCTGAGGACTTTGTCGTTGCCTGTGCAAATTCTCAGTCAGTCACAACAGCAAACAGGCTCAAATCAGAGGCAACTGGACCCGGTGCGAGCTACCAGAATTGACAAAGACTCCTGAATAGGTGTCAAAATGTTTTCAAAATAGAATTGATCTAAAGTCTAGTTGCCTCCAATTCAAGCCTGTTTGCTGCCTTTGCCATTGTTGACCTATTTTCAATCTCTTTGGATGTTTCTGTACGTAAACAAGCACTGTCGCTCATAAATGTTGCTTACAAATTGTCCCATTAATCATTGATATGAGGGGAAAATGTATAGATTTAGTTCCTTACTTTATGACATTACAATGAATACCTTTAAACCAAACACCTTTTGTTGTTTTTCTAAGTCAGTCATTCCATAACGACGTGCAATTTGTTGTTGTGTTCCTACATTTCCACTTGCTTTTTGAAGATGATTCTGCATGTCAGGCTAACAGAAACACCTATGTTTCATGACCTTCCCTCTGGCTGGTATAATGAGATGCATCTCCCAAATGTAGTCTCATTACTGTGTCCTGTGCTTTCAGGTCACATGTTTTATAATGATTTTGCACTAGCTAAACGTAGCCCCTTTCATTATAGAGCTGCTCTGCTCGTAGCACGCCACCCTTATTTAGACTTTAGAATAAATTAAACATCAGTGTAGATGATGAACCTATACATTCATTCTTCTAGGTTTGTTCGTCGCATATAACGTGAACCTTTCCTGACCTCGCTAGTGAGTCGAGAACCTCATCCACTTCCCCCAACCTTTCCAAATAAATGGATTATTAGTGTCACTCCAGCAAATGTGCAGGTGAATTTGATGTGGGCAGAAAGGAAAAAATTGATGAGCGATAATTTCTCTCAGTCAGTAAAGTAAATGAAAGTATTTGAAATCCCAAAGCCTCCAGCAAAATAAAATGTATTACTAAATTGGCTTAAATTACTTTGGCACTGACTTGATAAAGGACCCTCCATGTTATTTCAATCATTAGTGGTTTTAATTGCTCCGAGGTGTAATGAACACATTACTAATTGATAGGAAACCAGTAACGGTAAAAGAAAAAAAGAAGCAAAAAAAAAATTATCCCCCTCCAACAGGCCACACCTGCATGGGGTAAATCTGTCTTCATATCAGCTGCATGACTTTTGCCCGGGCAGACAATAGATTAAACAATGAATGAATGATTTATTAGCTGTCGTTGTCATGCTATTTAGATGGATGGATGTACACGCGGCATGACCTCACTTCCTTGTTTTCTGCCTTGTATTTGCGGGTACGCATGGAAGGAGGGGGGTGCGATGTCGGCAGGGCGGGTCAGGCTCTCCGCTGGCCACTGACAGGACCCCTCTGCTTGATCAATGACCCCTGGATTTGATATTATGGCGGAGTATGTGTGAAGCAGCTGCACCTGTACATTAAATACATACGAAGGGACAAATCTGTCTTTGTGAGCGTTAGAGAGTGTGTGCATGTGTGTGTGTGTGTGTGTGTGTGGTGAAGTGCAAAGCCAAAAAAGTAACTACCTTTACTCTCCCCAACCTTACCTCCTCTCTCTTCCTCTTTCTCCTCCCCTCAAATGGGTTATTCTAGCGATGGCCCTGACAGGCCATGGTTTGGATTTTGATTTATGTTCCTGTGAAGCTCAAATCAAAGATTCCATCTACTGCTGCTTTATGGCAGCTGGGATGATGAATGGCGCAGTCTCTCGGTCAAACCAAGCCTCTGTGTCTTTGCCCCACATTTTAATTGCTAAAGTAGCCAGTCATCGCTCAGCCCTCCTACTCTCTCCCTTCCTCCCAACCTTCTCGCTCTGCTTTTCAACTTATTGTCTCTTACTTTCTTTCTCATTCACACTCAATAACGTACCTTTATCTGTTCAGAATGTCGGAACTGTCTCAACTTTCCTTGATAAAACTTCAAACTGGTACCTAAAGTGTAGCCAAGTGAAAGAAAATTATCACCTAGCAGCGCTGAAGCCTAACAGAAACCCCTTAATATTAAAAAACTGTATCTGTCTTTTCAGCTGGCCTACATTGTTTTATATATCCAGCATTAGTGCGTGATAAACAGCAAACAAGTCTGATGAAGGAGAAAATTCATTCCCGCATCAACATAAAAAGCCACTTTATTTAGAGGAAGAATGTGCAGATGTCAAGCTCTGATAGAGTTTATGTTTTCTCACTATTTTTCAAAAGTAAACACATTCTGCGGTACATGACATTACTAAGTAGGTTAAGTATAGCCCTGGGCCATCATCCATCAGTACAGAATGAAGCAAGCATATTCTGCTCGATGAGAGGTGAAAGTTTTCCACTGTGCCACGATGACATTTAATTTTTCACATCTCCTGCGTGTTCCTGGGATGAATTTTGGCAGACCTAGTGCAATTTAGCTGCTTGGCAGTTTGAAATTGGGCGATGAATCACAACGTGGATTCAATGGGAGCCAGTCAGTATACAATATTTTCTCTGTGTCAAACTGGATAGAGAGCGGGGGGGGGGAGCTGCTGAGGCTTTAGATTGTGTTCGCCAATCATCTTCCACTCACACAGCCTATCATACGTTCCCAACCCCTTTCCAAAAACAAAGTGCCACGACCATTAGAAGAAAAGCAGCGTGTGGCTGCAGATGTCGAGCAATGGCGGAGGTCTGTAAGGTCTGCCGTTTGGATATTTTGACAAAGAGCGGCGAAGAAAGAAATCAATAAAGTCAGGACTGTGCCAGTCACTGAGCAGAGCTGCGGGAGAATGCAAAGCTCCTCTCTGACCCTTAGACAAACTCAAAATGAGCAGCCAATAGACTGACACTGACTCTGACACGAGTCATTTATTAGGCTGGCAGTAGAATCAGCTGGATTGCACAGCTGATGGTCTGTAACTGGGAAGACCACACCTGAAGAGGAAACATATTCTACAAAAGACTATGTGAATCCACTGGACCCTGAAGCAGTGACTAAAAGTGTGAAATGTACTGTAAGACATCTGCAAAGGAAATGTTTGAGCTACAACACAATCCATACATCAGCAGGCGTCTCAGTGTGCTGTATAGTGCTGGAAGGACTGTGTTCACGCCACATGTTTGCATCATCTGCTCTGCTGATCACTGAAAAATGATCACCTCCAGCGGGGCTGTTGTGCTTGTGGCAGCACTTTGACCTCCCAGTGGAAAGGTCAAGAGTAAAAAAAAACAGAACTGTTTTCTCCAGTGATAAAATTTATTTGGACTCTCCACTGATGTGTGTGAAATAAAAACCCCTGATTCCAGTGTTAGCTGCACAAACAAAGAAGAAAAAAAGTATTTGATGAAGTCATTGAAGTTTTTTGTGTTTTATATTTTTGTACACTGTTTAACATTCTATCGACAGCAGGTTGTTTCTAATGAGCACAAGCAAGAAAACATATTCACTGAGTACTAGCTGTTGTTGTGTTTGTTTGTGGTTTTGTGAGTCATTTAAGTGAATCGCTTAATAAAGTGAAGATGTTGCAGGAAATGTCATTGAAATGTAGCAATCAGAGAATTAGTCTGCTTTGAAGGTTTACAGCCAAACAACTTCTTAATCTCTTTTTTTATTTTCGATTTTTTTATTTTCTAACATCTAACTTTAAAGCCTAAAAACTCTTGGAATCTTGGACGAAACACAAATGACCAAAAACCTGCAAAATATTCAAAGTGGTTGCTCATTAATTTTTTTATTATTATTATTATTTGTTGCTGTGGTCTTGTTCTGCTTATGTGCTATTAATATTGTTATTTTATTTTGTATGCATTTTTCATATTTCATTTATATTAAACTAAAGTAAAAATGAATGCTGTAGGCAGGTTAAACAGAATTTTTAAAACTAGAAATATGACACAAATTAGATCAGTCGTTAAATAAAATGTAGCAAATAAAGTTCTTGCAGGCTCACTCTTTATAAGACTACAGCATACAATCACAATAAAATACAATTGAACAATGAATCCAGGAAAGATTCAGTTTTAGGCAAAAAAATTAAAAATAAAACAAAGTGAGAAATCAGATGCTGTGAAGTATCTGCAAAAGAACTGAAGTTAATTAATAAACATTTAATTTAACAGCCTTAAGGTAAATTCATCAAAAAAACATATTTTTTATTCTTTCATTGTTTTTTTAAGTTGTATTAAAGAAACAAAAATCTCACCTTAAGTCTTTAACAAATCTAGGTGAAAAAAGCTGCATTTTATTGTTTTCATCCTTGAAGGGTAAAGTGAAGCAGTCTTATAAATTAAACATGATTTATTGTAGACGTTCAAATCTTTTTTTTTTTCTCTTCAGCCTTGGTGTTTGACGTATGATTAAAATTTACCTATTTAAAAAAAGGGGGGGATTCAGAAGACCAGAATAATTGCTCTCTTTTAGCAATTCCCCAGCCAGGAAAAAAAAAATCACTGTATTTAATTTTATTTTTTTTCCCCTCTACTCACATAGTTAGCCACATCTAAGACAGCTCAAGGACAGATCACACTTGTTGAGCAAGTTGACTTTTCTTCTCAGTCCACCAATGTGCACTCCTGGATGTGTGAGAACTTCCTTTTGTACTGCATAAAATCATATTACCCAAAGGAGAAGGCAAATGAAAGGATAGCACACTGGAATGACCATAGAACAGCAAGTTTTCCAAAGCATTTACATTTAAGAGCGGGAGAGAGAGAGGGAGAATAAAAGACAAAGAAGAGACTAGCGTTAGAGACGTGTCTCCGTTTCCAGCAGATGCATTTGTTTCTCACCTTAGAGACCTTGAGTTCTGATTGACAAACAAGGCAGAGCCTCCTTCTTACAAAGTGACCCCGTGTCTCCCTCGCGCCTCCTGCAGTTCCACTCTCTTATTTGACATAAGGCTGGAAAATGTGAAGTGAAATCTCTTTGTGTGTTTGTGGGAGTGTGAGTGTGTGTTGTTGTCCCACACACTTGTGGAGTGTGAGGATGATTCAAAGTGCCATTTTGTTGCGTGAGGACGGCCTTCACGAACGCGCTCGTCATGCAGAAGATGTTGTCATCCTCCGTCTCATTGTTTGTGTAAGTGATGTCGCCAATCACCATCAAACACGTGGAGTTTTCATCCTCCCTCTGTCGCTCTCCTCCTCGGTCGTCTCTGACGATTGTACAAATTGTCCTGTTGTCCTTCTGCTCCTGCAGTCTCCTCTGTCACTCTCAGCTCAGGAGGTTTTACTTAAAGGGACTCATAGATTGCAGCATATATACAGACATGTTTACCTCTTACTGGCAAGTAAAAGTTTTCCTCTAGTAAAGTCTCTGTATGCATTACTTACCTGTGGTTTTAGACATTTTGAACAGTACGGCTATAGAAAAAAAGGAATGACTTCTCATGAAACATTTACATTTTTGATAAGTTGACTCTTTTATTTTCAGCCTAGTTATGATTAGCTGTAAAGCTAAAATAATTATTAAAGCTCTACCATTCTTCAAAGGAGTGCATGCATGTGTGTCTGCTTTTTAAAGACCTATGATTTATTTACATTTAAACATGAACTGAAGTATTCCATTAAAGTCTGAAAGTCTGTGTTTTTATGGCCTCTGATGTCAATGAGGGAAAATAAGCAGCATCACAAACATCCTTGGAAAAACATAATTCAATCTGATCAACATTACAACTGACTACTGTTGTTCAATGCAACTGTAGGTGTTTTGTCTGTAAGAATTAGAACTGTTTCAGGCCATCACAATGAAACAGTGTAAGCTTTTGGCACGCTCTCTACAGCAGCTCTCCATTCCCATCTTTCCTCACCCATCCCTCAAATATCTCGTCTCATTACCTGATTGACCTGTTAGCATTCCTTACCAAAAGCTGCAACCGCTCCCAGCAGAGTACTTCAGATAGATTTCCCATTTTAGATCAGAGGAAAGTGGAGTCAGCTTCGATTGGAGCCGACATTGGAGGAGTTCTTTGGGGCAAACCAGCTGTGACTGGGCTGATGTGTAGCTGTCACTTTGTCGTGACGTGATATAATATGAAATGATATTGAACAACGCTGGTTTGGCACTAAATTGTTAGCAGGGCTTCAGGTCTGACAGCAGCCAGTTTATGGCTTTAATCCCAAGGTCCTTTAAACCTTGTTTGACATAAATTGAGTTTGGCTTCTGGACGGGGAAAAAGAGCAATGACAGAGAAAACGCTGCTCTCCCATCTTGTTTGTTTCAAAAAGAAAGTTTTTCTGTTTTTGAAGTTTAAGCATGAGCCACAGTTAATGTTGATGTCAATGTCAAAAGAAATGTAATGATTAACTTGGTTTCCTTTGCTTCCTGTTAAACAACATGCATGTGGTTAAATGGAAGCAAAAGAAACTAAGTTAATTGTTGCATGTTGCAACAACACACATGTGATAGTGATTATCTTTTGCATATTCATGAAGACTGAGTCAGCATTCATATTTTTGTTTTCCTGTTTCTAGTTTACTCCAAACATTTTTTTTCCAAACTGTTTTCTTTACTGTTTTTAATTCAGCCATTCAGCTTTCAGCATAATTGCTGCACTTTTGCAGAAAATGCAAATTTCTCCATAGTTTGCTTTGTTGTCACAGATTCAGTTCCAGTATTAGGGTTTAAATGATAATATTGAATCTAAACACCTTCAGGCGGTCATCTCATCTCGTTGTTAGGATGTTGACATCCACCAGTGATACGTGATAAATCTGCAATGTAAAGCTCTATGAAAAGCCTGAACACAGGTCTGAGGGACCCGTTACAATGAGTAATGCCCCGACTGACAGCGAAAGATAAGACTCATCCTTCACCTCAGCCGAGCCCATTTCTCAGCAATAATGTTCATAATGGAGTGCTCCGGTGTCGTTATTGTGTGAATAATTTAAACAGTGATTTAGATTATTGGGCACTGAGGTCACAGCCACATCAACCACCGACACGATACAGCTTTACTTTGTACACTTTCAAGAGGCCCTTTTTTAGACGCAGGTGAAACGGCTGAAGATGACCGAGCAGGGATGATTTGGTGTATGGCTTAATTAGATGTTCCAGCGACATCTGTTTTTTAAGGGAAAACTGCAACTCCGGCACATTAATTCACTTTGTAATGAATGACTGAATGTCAATGCGGGCCATGAAATCACCAAGAGGCAAGCGTGTGTGTGTGTGTGTGTGTGTGTGTGTGTGTGTGTGTGTGTGTGTGTGTGTGTGTGTGTGTGTGTGTGTGT
>JAVKLF010000011.1:16216529-16228036 GCA_034783495.1 Millerichthys robustus | reverse complement strand
AGTATCTAAGTGTTGTTTACGGGTAATATATACACAACAAACACATGCAGAAATACTGTAGGAGTGTGTATTTGTGCGTGCATGGGGCCATATGGCCTCAGTGTTTAGTGTGTGTGTGTGTGTGTGTGTGTGTGTGTGTGTGTGTGTGCGCGCGCTCCCTGATGATCAGGGCTGACAGGTATCACTCATGCAGCTGCCTGGCCTTTAAATGAACCCGAGCTGCTCTGCTCTCTTGTGGCCCTAACAGGCTCTCTCCAAGATGGATGCTTCTTTAAAAATCAGATTAATGATGGATACCAGGCTTATAGTGCCATTTATCATGAAGAATATTATTTAGGCCGGCCGTGTATGGCTGTAACTGGAGAGCTAGGACGAGAAGAAGCAGGGTGGAAAGCCTTAGACAGACACTCACTGTGTGATGGATGGCTGAGCGCTCTCTGAGCGTTACTAGACACCAGTGCCGCAGCAGTAAGCCACAATCAGATAGCCCAGGGATGTTTATCCCGCAACTACACTACCCAGATTGCTTTGCCTGGAGGGTTGCTTTATGAAAGGTATAGACTCCCATAATCATCAACTGAAAAAAGTTAGTGAAATCATGGGAAAAACACTGAAGGGCACATAGAAACTTTTTTTAAAGAACCAATGAGTGTAATAATAATTGTAAAGTCGATTTTTTTTGTCAGTTTTGCGCTGAAAAGTCCCCAGACCAACTTATTCCCCAGCAGTTCTGAATGAAAATACAGTGAGAGGTCAAGGCAAGGTCAACTGCGCTGCTGCTCCTACAGAAAAGTGAGGAAAACAATGTTGTTGTTTTTGTCCTCTACTTGTTCCCTTCGCTCCGCTCTCTCTCCTATATTGTCCTCCTCCCACACACTACCGTGATTTATGGTGACCATCCATCTTTAGGCTGCGTCCATCACCTCCTCGTTGCTACGCGATCATGGCAGCAGCTGTGTGTTGTGGGAGGGAATAAAAGTCAGTTGTCTTGCCTTCCAACTCAACTTTATTCCCTTCACTGTGAACCCTAACTGAGTTGGAACTTTGTAGGACTAGTGTATTTCTAGTTTTAAACATCCAAAGGAGAAAAAAGAAAAAGTTTAGGAAATTTTCTACTTAGCAGCTTTTTTCTAATTTCCCTTGCACAGTTAGTTTAAACATTTAACTTTTAGGTGCTTTTGCTGTTTAAACAAAAAACATGAGGTCTTAATGTAAAGTATTAAAACTAAAACATAAATCACAAGTCACTCACAATCAGTTTCTTAGACACTGTGGATTCTCTTGTGCTGAAAATGTGTTTCAGACTAACAGTAATACAAGTCAGACTCCTTTAAGTCCTGTTGTGACACCCGTCGTATCTTTTAGACACTTATGCAACATACTACATGTGGCGCAGAGCGCAGGCGAGGCAGATAAAACAGGTTTTACACAGACCCAGTGTAAACACGAAACACAGCTTTGGGAGTAAAATAAGGAAAAATGCGAAGGCTAACGTGTGTATTGATTACACTGTTTTTACTTTTTTTCTCATATGGGAAAGTAATGGGAAATGTAAGGAAAAGTTCAGGTGCACTCATTTTTGTCTTTTTTTGTTTGCATTTTTGCCTTTAACTGTTTTTGTTCATTTTCTTGTGCCTATTTCTAGCTTCAGACAGCTGTAACTGTGCTGCCCTTGACAGGAAGTTAGTGCAAACGATGACTACAAACTGATTCACCTTGATTTACCTGCTGTTTAGCTTAGCCTCGCTTTCAGCCTTCCTCCGAGTGTTTAATTCCGTTCACACACCCGGTGACCTTTTGAACTTTTGAGGTCAAAACAGTAGATGAAATCTGAGGAATAATATGAAGCTTTGCTTGAGAACTGCTTGGGGAAAAAAACAAAAGAAAAAGAATTAGATACGGAAGTTGTTAAAGGAAGTATAACTCACTTTGCATCAACAACTAGAACAGGTTTTACATTTTTATATTACTAAAACATTGTCCTCTGTCTTACCCCTTTTTTACAGGCCTTGATTCTGCACCTGCAAACGAAGGTTGTGCAGATTTGTTTCTGTTTTTGTTATGTTTATCATTTATTATGGCTTTTTCAAACTGAGACCTCTGCAAGTTTTGTCATCTTGTGGTAAAGCAGCAGGAGGTCTTTATGTGTTCGGGGCTCTTCTCTTGTCAGACAAAGTGAATGAATTCTCAGGTCATGGGGGTCTGTATGTGCAGCTGGCAGCTTTAAAGTGCAGCCATAACACAACAACCAGCTGAGAGGTGAATCTCTTCGCTTGCTCACTCTCTTTCCCTCTGTCTTCTCACTGTGTGCACTGACAAGGTTCAGCCCTAAGCTTTGCCTGGGGCCAGAATGAGCTCTCTGTTTTTCCCATCTCCCATATCACACATCCTGCACTACAATTGGCGGACACAATGTATTCACAATGCCATCGGGGGGTAGAGAATGCACACAAATAAACTCAACAAAGACATCCACGATGGACTGAAATGGGATAGCCGGTATAAGCAGAATGATGAAGCAGAGTCGTGATTTGAAAACCTGGAAAACGTGCAGTGCGACTTTCATAAGTAAAATCTGCAAAAGCGACTTATGTCAGAAGTTATTCACTTTTGTGATGGCCGCCAATCACCTGTTAGGTTTTTTTTTTTCCCCTCATGGGACTTTAAGCCAGCTTGAAAGGATCAAAGGGAAAAGAGGGAGAGAACTAAGTTTGATTGAGTGTGTTACTTTGACACATGTGTACAAGAGAAAGGCATTTTAGGTATGTTACTGATCTGCTGCTATTTTGACAGAATGGGGCTGTTTTAGTCTAAATTATTCTAATCTATTTAAAGAGGTTTTGGCAGCTGGGAAACTTGAGAGAGAGTACAAAGCAGATCTCATTTGATTGAAACTGAGGTGACTTCCTGTCCTGCAATATTCTTGAGCTGCTTCCTGTCAGTACGATCCCCCCCCCTGCAGAGGGGCTGTGTTGGTTTAGGGTAGATAACGTGCTGTTCAAATGTTGTACACGCCATGCCAAATTTTAAAACCAGAATGTAACTACACTATATTTGTGGTAACATCACTTTAAAAATATTTCTTAAAAATGTATTGAACTATTTTTGTAAATGTATTTATCAAGTTTATTAAACCCGGTTTGTAGGATTTTTTTTTTTTTTGACTCAGAAATAGATTGTCTAAACTCGCCTTTTTTTGGTAAACAAAATGGCACACTATGAACAAATGAAGTTTTATATTAATGTTGACCACACAAGAGCAGGCCTCCTTTTGAAAGCATAATGCCTCTGGCTAGGTTCTGTTTTTGACCAAGCAATCATAAAAGCACGAGGGTCAAGCGTAGGTAAAGGTTTTAATGACACATCCTGTTTATCCTGAATCTGTTGGGTGTAATCAGGCATCCAAACAGCTTCCCCAGCTGTGGAACATTCTTCATGGTCATCAAGAGTTTGATTTTAGGAAAAAGGAACTACATTTAGTCAGGGCTTGTTGAATACATTTGAAATGGCTTTTACAAACAATTCCATTTACACGGAAATGAAATGCTCAGGCAGATTTGTGAAGTGACAAATGTCAGAGCAAAGCAAAAGTGTAAAGATTTATATATTGGGAGTTCACGCTGGATTTTATTCATTCGCGCGTCGCATGTTTAAAAGACAACGTTAAAAAAAAATCAGACTTTCAGCAGCACTTGAAGAGAAAGAGCATGAAAGCCTGTGCTTTAGAGGCAGCCACAGCACCTTCCTGCCTAATCACCCCCTGTCCCTGCCCTCACTCTTGTTCCCGATCGGCAGAGCAGCACTGCAGTATTTCTATCAGATGATCTCTCCCTGCTCGTCTGCGGCCCTTATGTTTATGAAAATGATACTCCACAGGAATGCTTCCTGCATGCCAAGATGTCACTGTCTTTCCTCATCACTTGCATCTACGTGCGTGTTCCAGTCTGTTTGTGTGCGAGGGCTAAGGGAGGCGGGTGGTGGTGGCGGCGGGCTGAAATATAACTAACTGACTAGCTTTGTTTATGATTGTGTGGCATGTGTTTGAAGTTGTGAATTTTTAGGGGAAAAGGGTGCCTTTTTTAAGTTTCATTTTGGGTGGCTTTTGTTGTTTTGCGTGAGTTCGTTATTGTGTGAGCTGTGACTGAGGCGTTGATTCTGTGAACGTGCACCTCCTACCTTTCTTACCTCCTACCATTCTTACCCAGCCCCACCCCAACGGAATCATTCACAGGACCACATGATACTTGTCTTTCCCCCCACATGGCATCAGCTCGGTTTATCATTACAAGAACCCGTTCACATTTCTAGCTTTCTTTTTCTGTTTCTCACACCCTCTCTCAGACACACACACACATCCTAAAAAGATTCATACATCCACTCCACACCATATGCTTAGATATTAGTTAAGACTGCATCCAAGAATATTGTTGTGTTCAAAATATTCATAATTTATTCTAAGGGAGCTTCTATATTCCCATCACCTTTTATTAGCTTGATAAATCACCTCTGTTGTCAGTCAAGGCAAGGAGAATAATTGGATGTGGTTGTCGCCCTGTGTGATGGATTATCAGTCATTGGGGATTAAATTAACAGATAGTGCTCAGACATAATGGTTTTTGTTTTGCATTTTAAATTGCCTGGGAGCATGGTTTGACTCTAAAGGTTTTTATTGCTGGTCCTTTTGGACTTCTCTCCCCCTTTACTGTCTGCACTTCATAAGAAATGAACAATAGCTCAAAGGCCCCAGCTCTATTAGTATAAAATTTTACAACATTTACTACTAGATTAAGACACAGAAACAGAGCTAAGAAGTATATTTTTTATATATGATGGCCTGGTTTGACATTGTATTTAGCAGTGTTTAAGTAAAATGGCAGAAATTAAAGGGAAGAAATATTAGCAGTATATTCTTGTTACGGAAGAGAAAGGTGACTTGGCAATTTGGTCAAGCGATGTGCCATGACATCTGTGACTTTCTGGTAAAAAATAAAAGTGCACAAATTGTGCAAAAAAGGATTAAGGAGTACGGTAACTTGAACGTGAATTAAGGAGATGCCTATCTAGTATGTTTCCCCAAGCAGGAGCGATTTACCTCCTCACCCTACCCTTCTCTTTTCCCCACGTCCACATTATCATAATTGTGTCCAGAACATGAGGGGCTGGGGAAGTGATCATGTCATTTTATTTACACCCTGCTTGGCCCTTTTTACAAACGACATGCCACTGACTGCCAAGCGGACTGGGGCCCGACGACATCTTTTGATCAGGGCTGTCAGGGCCGATCAGTGGAGAGTGGCAGGTAATGGATACCCAGTGACAAACCAAATCTCTGGGAGGACGGAGAGTGGGTCGCACCTGCCAGGTCTCCATTAGACTGGCCTCACTGTGGGCCTGCCTGCTGACTGTGCCCCCAGGGTCCAAATCAGACCAGCGCCAGCCGCATGGCTGCCTTGAGATTGGCTGTTAGCACTGGAAATGAGAGTTATTTCAGCTATGACATTTTTGTTTAGACTGGATATGTGTGCGGGGCGGGGGGTGGATGAAGGATTTAGGCACATCATGTATTTGTAAATGTGTACGTGTGTGTGTGTGTGTGTTTGCCTGTTTGTATCCACATGCAGAGCTCTGCTCTGAGTGATCAAACTATTTTGGTTTATAGCTACAGGTTCTTTTTGTGGCATTTGTCTTCGTTTACAATATTGTTCAAATGACCTCAAACCTGTCTACAGGCCATCCATTATTTCCAAAGATTATTTGCTTTTCCTCGAGTTGAGCAGTTATGTGAGCGAGGTTGTCAGGAAGAAAGAGAACTGGGTCTTGGGGGTGACGATGGCTGAGTTTGCTTTAGATTGGTAGATTTGTGGCCACAGGAGGCGCAGGAATTTGTGTGTGCTAGTTTGAAAGTGGGGCCAGGGGGTACACATACATAGACATACGTATACACACGTATCACTTATCGTGAAGAGCAAAGCATCAACATGTAGGGTGACAGACCACCTATGCATTAACATCAGGTCTTTAAGCTTTAATTTCACCCCGCACCACTTCTCACTCTTTCTTTTTTTGAGTAATCAAAATTTATTATATATTAATTTACAGTCTCATTTTTTTCTTTATTTCGGAACGAATAGTTCTAAATATTAACAACTAATAAACTTACTGCAGTCAACATGACACTCGTGATGTCTTAACATCCGAATTTCATCAACAAAATGTTTATCTTTTTCTTTTGAACTTTTTAAGAAATTTTTGCTTTTGTTCATGTGTGCGTCAGTCTGCGTTTGTGTGTAATCAGAGGAGAGGCAGATGAAGAGGCGTCAGACATATTAACTGACAGATGGAGGTTGATCCAACTCATTTATTACCCCAGAGGAGAATGCCACAGTGAGATTGGGCTTCATTAATTTCAGATTTAGTTTTCATTTCAAGCTGTTGTGCCCTGAGATAAATAAAATGATGCATTATGTTTTTGCCAAGATATTTCTTTTTTGTTTTCCTCCAATAGAAAGAGTGAAAAGAAGGGAGGAATAAGTTCCATGTGGCTGGGGTAGTATATAAATACAGGCTCGCCTAGAGGAAAATAACACCTCAACGGTTGATGAGGTGAAATGGGATGACTGTAATTTCTCAGCTCAGCTTTAAAGGCTCCCACACAGATGGCTCATTTATCCCTGGGAGTCCTCGGGCACACATTGCAGGGAAACTTTTTCTCCAGTTATTCTAACATAGCATGTACTCTCCTTGCAATTTAACTCATCTCTTTCCCTCTTTCTTTGTCTATTCTCCTTGCAGCCTATTCTCCTGAGGAGCTGACGGAGCACGCTGTAGAGGAAGCAGAAACAGGGGAACGACCCTCAGTACCTCAAGATGACCTTCCCATGAAGGAGGAGTTTGTGGCACAAAGTGTAGGGACTGCCAAAGAGCAAGCGTGTGACCAGGAATCAGCTGATGCCACTGAGCTCTCAGGACAAGAGATGGACAGTGAGTCACACATGAGTGAGTCCAGTGACCGCCTCTCAGACTTTGAGAGCCCCTGTAGAAAAGCCGAGGCCACAGCCTCTCAGAGTGCTGACACCAAGACACCTCCTATATGTTCGGACACCTTAGAGCAAATGAAAGCTATCTACTCCAGTTTCCTGACCAGCCCTTTGTGGTCACCACTGAACTTGAATTCCACACCACTACAGGCGCAGTCCTCTGCTTCAGCAGAGAAGCAAACACGCAGCAACAGCACCAGCAGCAGTAGTAGCTGCAGCAGCGGTAGCTATGACTGGCACCAGTCGGCAGTGGCAAAGACACTGCAACAGCATCCTCCTCAGAGTCATCTCCCTGCTCCATCTGAGCCCAGCCTGTTTAGTACAGTCCAACTCCACAGGCAAAACCCTAAGCTGTTTGGCTCAATCTTTACTGGAGCCAGTAAATTCCGTTGTAAGGGCTGTAGTGCTGCTTATGACACCCTGGTAGAACTCACAGTTCACATGAATGATACTGGCCACTATCGTGATGACAACCAGGACAAGACGGGCAGTGGTTCTAAGCGTTGGTCTAAACCACGTAAGCGTTCCCTGCTGGAGATGGAGGGGAAAGAGGATGCCCAGAAAGTTTTGAAGTGCATGTATTGTGGCCACTCCTTTGAATCCCTTCAAGACCTTAGTGTCCACATGATTAAAACCAAACACTACAAAAAAGTGCCTCTGAAGGAGCCCATGGCACCCGTGGCAGCCAAAATTATGTCCTCTAAGAAAAAGGGTCTTGTGGGTTTGGACCTCACTTCTGCACAACGCTTAAGAGAAGGAACTCCCAAAGCAAAAGTAGAATTGAATGAACCTTCACAGAAATCTTTGTCCAGTCTCTACAGTACCCCCAGTAACCGATACAGTCACCAGAATGGTGCTAGCTACACATGGCAGTTTGAGTCCAATAAACTCCAGATCCTGAAGTGTATGGAGTGTGGTAGTTCCTATAATACACTCCAAGAGTTAAGAACCCACATGATGGTGACAGGACACTTCCTGAGGGTGACCAGCACTGTGGGTAAAAAAATCAAAACACTTCCTGAGGCCACCTCACCTAATCCAGGAAGGGTCACCACACCTGCTGATCAGAGAGTCCAGTCTGTACCACTTGCACCCTCCAATTTTTCTCCTTCACCTCTTCAAACCACAACTTCCCCTGCCACCTCCCCTCCTCTAAAAGAAATCAAGAAAGAAGAGGTTGAGGAGGAGTGCACCCAGCATGAGACTGTTGAAAATAAAAAAGACATCACAGCAACAGTTGGTAAAGAGGAGGATATTGACAGGGAAGAAAAATATGACATTTCAAAGTATAATTATCTTACAGAGGAGGACCTGAAAGAGAGTCCTAAAGGAGGGCTAGATATCCTCAAATCACTGGAAAACACTGTGACATCAGCTATCAACAAGGCACAGAGTGGGAATCCAAGCTGGGGGGGCTACCCCAGTATTCATGCAGCCTACCAGTTCCCAAGTGCTCTCAAGCTCCAACAGGGCAGCATGGAAAAAAATTCACAGATGAAGTACTTGTTCAACGGAGGGGATGGAGCATTGTCCTCTTATGCTAAAAACCAACCTCTCATTTCCCCCCCACTAAATCAGTCCTCCCCCTTTCCCACTAATAACTTTCAAGCAATGGAGGATTTGGTGAAAAAAGTAACAGAGAAAGTAGCAAAAGTAGAGCAAAAGGTTAAGCAGCTGTCCCCTAAGAGGGAGAACCAACTGTCCCCCTGCAGCAGTGACACTGGAGAATCGCATAAGCGAGGAGAGGCTGACTCCCCTCAGGAATGGAGGGACGTTACTCCAGCCAATAGTGACAAGGGAAGCCATAGTGAAAGGGCATCCCCAGCAACAGAACCCAAGACAGACTCAGCAGTAAACTCTCCTCTTGCATCTACATTGAGGTGCAGCACTGCCATTATCACTGGTCATATGCCTCCTGAGCAGCCCTTTGTCAACCCACTAAGTGCTCTTCAGTCAGTAATGAACATTCATTTGGGAAAAGCAGCCAAACCCTCTTTGCCAAATCAAGACCCCCTTAGCCTCCTTTCTAGGCTCAGCCAGAGCATGACCGAAAAGGCTGCTGTTGCTGCTTCTCCGTTACAAACCAAAAAGCCAGAAAGTGTAGTTGATAACAGTTTTTGCCAGTTCAGTGATGACCAGCCTATTGATCTCACAAAAAGCAAAAACAACAAAGGAGGCTCTTTGGGCTCAGCCCCCCTGACACCCTCATCCACAGCCTCCTCAATTTCTCCCATCTCTCTTGTAACTCCTGCAAAGCTAACCGTGGTTTCTCCCTACACATCCAGCAGCCCTCTACATGAAAATGCACTGTCTGATATTTCAGATATGCTTAGAAACCTGACACAATCCCACCCTATAACAAAGCCTCCTTCACGACCCCGAGTTGCAGAAAAGACAGAAGTTGTAGGATCTACAATCGAAGAGGATGATGCATCCATGCATGGTCACAAACGCAAAGGTCGTCACTCCAACTGGAACCCACAGCACCTTCTTCTTTTGCAGGCCCAGTTTGCCTCTAGCCTCAGGCAGACTTCAGAGGGGAAATATATCATTAATGATCTGAGCCCACAGGAAAGAATGCACATATCTCGTTTCACCGGTCTCTCCATGACCACCATCAGCCACTGGTTGGCCAATGTCAAATACCAGCTACGGAGAACAGGCAGAACTAAGTTTCTCAAGAATCTAGACTCTGGTCAGCCTATTTTCTTCTGTAGTGATTGTGCCTCACAGATCCGAACCCCATCAGCTTATGTGTGCCACTTGGAAGCTCACCTGGGTTTCAGAATAAAAGACTTGGCCAAGATGTCCCCCAAACAGACTGGTAGGGACACAAACACTCTCACTGAGAAGCTAGTGCCCCTCGAGTCTTTACTTTCTCCACAATCCCCAGATGACTGCAGCAGTAATGGGGCAGTGTACTGCTGCCAGCTCTGTGTCCGTAAGTTTGCCACTAAGCATGCCATCAAGCTTCACCTCAGCAAGAGCCATGGGAAGTCTCCAGAGGACCATCTGCTATATGTGTGTGAATTAGAGAAAAAATAAAATACTTTTAGCAGTAGACATACTGGAAAACATGTAGAATGACTGTTGATCGCAACAGAATCTTTAACACAAGTGGTAATGTACCACGAACTACTGTTACAAAATGTCAGCACAAGGTGTTTACATCTGTTTGGCCTAAAAGCATTTCTGATTTCCTGTATTTCAAAAGACAATATTTCACATGGAAAAATACTGTAGCTCAAAAATATTCAGCTTCCTCTGTCTATGTTTATTTTCAAAATGTTGGAAAACAACAGTGTATCTTTTGGCTAGAAGGTCAGCATTAACTTGAAATTTATTGAATTTATTGTATTTATTTTACATTTTGAAAGTTTGAATTTAATTTGCTGGTAGGCTGCATGTTTTACTGTTGCATCTGTACAGTCCTGTCTTGTTGAGATTAGAAAACGCCCTTTCGAACAAGTCATCTTTCAACACTTAAAAGCAGCCAAATTCCTGAGAGAGCCCTTAAAAGAGTCTGCCAAACTGCAGAAGTTCATTATGATTAATTTTTATTATTGTTTATCATATTTCTTGCTGATTGTAAAATCTGCCTTATTCATTATCATTGAATAAGGGGCACTTAAAATCCAGGTCTGTGTAAAAATTGTACATATATTGTGTAAGCTTACAATTTGCTGTTTAAATTATGCATACTGTTATATTTCCTAATTTAAGAGGACTATGACTATCCACTGGTGCAGAGCCTTTGAAGAAGATTAAAAAGGACACTGTTTTGCACAATAGTTTTATAAATGTTATTTGATATAAACAATACAGATATGTTGATGCCTTGTGCTTCTATCATTAAATTGAATTAACTGCGGCAAAAAAGTATTGTCTTCTTTTATGTTTAGCAATTAGATGTGCTTGTACTTCAAAAGTTATTTTGAATCAGCTATTTCAAAGCAGGTAAATCAGAGCAGGAACAGACACCTGGTCACTGCAATATCATGTATTTTATGATAAATTTTACCTCTCCGCAGTGTTGTCCCACAATGTTATGACTAAGCACTTTCAGATTAGCTGACAGTTTTCCACTGAGCTACATCTGCAGAAATACCAAGCAAAGCTCAAAAAATCTTAAAGGAATAGTGCAGTCGTTTTTGAAGCGATGTTCTTTCTAATAGGTATCAAAAGTTAGTTCTTTATCACATCAGTCATATAGCACCAAAGGCCAAAGTTTTCATCCAGGCTAGGCAAATGATCTTTTAAAAATTGTTTTTCAGGCTTAAAAAAAACACTTCTGTGAAACTATGATTGTGTGAAAGAACAGATAGACCCCATACTTTATGACCGGTGTCACAGCTGATAAGGTAAGAACTATTAACGATTAGACAGAACATCGTTTCAAAGTGGATTGGACTATCCCTTTAACACTTGCAAAGCCACAGGTTTTTCCATGTTCTTGGTGCTCTCTGTGAC
>JAVKLF010000011.1:16190622-16202620 GCA_034783495.1 Millerichthys robustus | reverse complement strand
ACACACACACACACACACACAAACGCACACACATACAAACATGTTCATTAAGCATGCACAACCAAGCAAACAGGACGGAGCGCAATGCTGACTAATAGAAGCACTCCTTGTGGCCTGCAAACATAAGCGTGTTATCAGTGATGAATTCCACCACACCTACCCACCTTGACAGCGGTCCAACCGACAGCCTCCTCGGCTGCTATCTGCCCTCTCCAGCCCTGCTCCCGGGCTGTTTGGGAATGAGTGGCAGGTGTGTGTAAATGCTGGTGCCGATATGTCACAGGCACCAATCTGCAGTCCCTGGGGATTCTACTGGGAGTTCAGCCTGAGTATCACACCACGGAGAAAACAATTTCTGCTGCCAATACTCCCGCGTAGATGAGAAATGTTTTAATACTCGCTGCTGCTTTATGGCTGCTGCTGTGACAGTGATGGAGAAAATGTCAGCTTTTTCCACCCTTAAATGCCACTCTTTGTCTCAGTCTGTTTCTTTTCATTGATCTCAGCCTCTGCCTCGGAATCAATAAGGTCCACCAAACAGTTGCTTGTCTGAGAATGCACCTCGCTTTCCCTTCTCAAGCCCTTCAAAGGTACAGGATTTTGCACTTTGCTTTCGTTGCCAAATCGTCGCCAAAGGCAAAAGCAGAGCAATAATGTTTTTTTGGTTTTTTTTTATTGTGGCTGCATGTGTGTATGCATGCGTCATAAATTACTGCACTCATTTTCATAAAGCTTTTGGAAAGTAATTATTGAATGTGCATCTACAACCGAATAACATTTGGAGTCACCTAAATCAAGATGGCCACCACAGCTAATCAACCTTTAATTACACAAACATGACTATACCACAAATATTTACAAAAATTGAGCCACAATTTGGCGTGGTAGTAACTGACAGTCATTCACAACATATATTAGGAGAGATCATGGGACCTAAACTCGTTTTACTTTCTTTAGATTTAAATTTTTTTTCTGTGTGCGTGTGCACGCACCACTCAGATCAATAACAGCATCACAAAAAAGACAACAGTATGTTCTATCTTTCCCCCAGCTGCTCCAGATCTCAGCAGAGACTTGTCGATAGCAAGTGACTCAAACATGCACCCTCATGGGTGAAGGGTAATCTAGTCAGCGTTGTCACTCCTGCAGTCACCTTTCAGCTTTTCTCCATCACGTGAAAGAGCCGTCACAGTTTCAGACTCAACCAAGATGTTCTCCACTGACCGTCCTCTTTAGGACAGTGTCAGTCTAGATCCGTGATGTTATTCAAAAAGAAGTGATTACTGAGTCACCCACATTTCATCAGATGACTGAGAGGTTAAGATTAAAATGTGAGCAACAATAGGTGCATTTAGCTGAATCGCTCATTCTGGGGTTATTCAGAGGACGCCAGGGAGAGTGATGATATAACATAACCCATCACTTCCCTTACATGCTGACAGCAGGGACAATTAAAGGTTTGTTCTCACAAGAAATGTCTTCCATTCCTGAGGTTTTCAGGAGGAAGAAGAGGAGGGAACATGAAACTGATTCCTCCGGAGACCTGCTGGACAATGTACCATGTTTATAGACACATGTCAAAAATATAACGCAATGGGCTTTCTGAGCCATGGAGTAGGAAAACATGCAGCTATTTCATCTGCACATAAAATGGAACAATAGATCTTAAGATTTATGGTTCATTAAGAGCGGAAACAGAAGTACAATACCTGGAAACACCAAACGTCATGCACGCTGCAGGCAGTTACAGGTTGATGTTTAAAGCAGACACACCACTTTCAAAGGTCAGCAGCTCATTTTAGTCATCTGAAAGTTTTCGTTGTGGTCAACAGCACTTAATCAACATTTAAAACACAACATCAAAGAACAAATGTTTTTTTTTGCCCAAACTTGAAGAATATAGATCTTTAGTCGAGATAAAGTTGGAGTTAAATTTAATTGACATCTTTTGAGTCAAAATAATTTCAGAGTTAAAACTGAACAATGAAAAAAAATGGAATAATTTTTGTTCACAAATTATATATTAACATTTTGAACCACAGCTATAGGTTAAATTCCTATTAATTAAGCGAGGAAGGAATTTATTAGTGTCATCAAGGTGGAAATATATGATGCATTGAGTTTTTAAAAATCACTTTTTTTTTTTTAGAAAATATTGATTAATAAAGCTGAAATGACAAAAGCTAACAAGTCAATTGTAGCATTGTAGTTTACTCGTACATCCTATAACTGAAAAATGAATAATTATATGAATAATTGCAAGGGAAGGCAGTTACTTCTGTTGGAACATCAACAAACCTATGTGCTTTTTTTAAATTACCTGAATGTCTAATAAAAAAATTAAGTAAAATACACCTTTTGTAGTTTTGGGTCTTCACTGTTGTATTGAAACAGACATTTGAAATAAAATCAGATAAAATCACTGGTTTATTGCCACAAAGGTTATAAAAGTCAAAGGGTTTGTCAAGCTTAGATAGATTGATCATTCATAACAACAAAAATGTTGTTAGCTTGGTTAATCAAGTCATTATTGTCCCAAAGTATCAAAAGTAACAAATGAGGCCTTAATAGTTTTCCAAGGTTGACATTTTCTATAACTCACACACTGACATGACTACACACACAAACACAGCAAACATTTGTGAGACAATTTGATGGTGTGTGGACACGTGGTCTTCAGAGCACGATAGCCCAGGTGTTGCAGCATGTCAAAGCAGCCCAGTGTCAGGTGACGAGGCATCACGCCACCACAGACAGAAATGGGCCAGTAATGTCTGAGCCAATGAAGCACGGGCCACAGCTTTGTCCCTCCATCACAGCTGAGTCCAAACAGCAGCCTGCTGCTGTCACTGTTAATGTGTCTCCACATAAACACTCGCCTTAATCGCATCAGTGCTTCACTTTCATGTGACCTGTTATCATTATCACTTTGTTTCTGCTTGCTTTGGGTTTGAGTTTTGGATGTGCCCTGGCCGTCCCTAAATGGGACAAACTGACTCCGTTTGGTGTCTAATTTCCACGCTGACAAACTGTCTTGTGACAAGTTTCCAATGTTAGTAATTCATTCAGTCCAATTGATTTTGTACTTATTTTGCTGCATATTTGGTATTTCTGGTGCTTATTGTTGTGGGCCGTTATATTTTAGGCAGCAACTGACAAAATCTTGTGGTGATATGTCCACACAGTTTGATATTTTCACTTCACTTTAACTTTTCCACTTCTACAGATTTACTTTTACTTGCAGACATGTTTAACACAGCTAATTTTCCACTTAAATTTAATTTATTCTTAGTGTTATTTAGTTGTTATGTCAAGTCTTTAAATGTTCCTTTGGAAGTATTGCATTCATTTGTAAAGGTGAATTAATTAGGTAGCATTACATTACACCAAAGTGTGTCCTTACAGTACCTGGTACCAAGCAAATACATAAAACATCCTGGTACAGAGGTGGACATTCATGGTCCTTGAGGCTATCTTGCATGTTTTACTTGTTTCTCTGCTCCAACACAACTGATTTTAAAGATGGGTGTGGGTGATGGGGGATTAACAGGCTTCTGAAGAACTCAAAAAGGTAATTCAGTCACTGAATTGGGTGTGCTGGAGCAGGAAACCATACTAGTAAATACCAGGCATGTACCGTACTTTCTATTTATCGGATACGCAACAGCTACTTAACTAATTTGTACTGGTAACATACAGGTACGTTCCTGGTACTGTGTTGGTCACATATCTTGTATGTCTCAGGCGCAGGGCTGTAATATAAAATAACTTGTTACCCTGTAGGGTACATGTCTGGTTAAATAGTTTTGTACTTTTTATCTCCGAAAATACACAATGTGTATAATGCCTTTAGCTTGTGATAGTTTCAAATGTTTCTTTTTTGTAAAGATAACAAAAGACACAATAGTTGAATTGGATTCTGGAAACAAATGATTTCATTTCCACACATGATGATTTGTTTGAGTGAATAGTGTTTGAACGCTGGTATTGTGTGACGTGTTTTCCTCTGCCACATATCTCATAGTATTCTGCCTAATCCTCTTTCCACAGTGTTGTCTGAAAAAGGTCTTTTCACTCCATGGCCTTAGGGACATGAATAATGTTGATACAGAAGCTGTTTCATAAACTCCTAACACAGTAATCACACTCTGACTGATGTAGGCCTACAACATATCATCAAACACAGAATTTAACTCCCTCTTTCTTTATCCAGTGACTCACTGTTCATATCCGCATAATGATCACAGACTGATCCAGCCCACAGGGTTTGAGTGTTGACACTGGTTTTTGAAAAAAACAATGAGTGATGCATGAGAAGGGGTTACATGAGCTCCTAAAAGAAAATGCTTTTCAGAGTAAAAGGGACTCTCAGTCAGAATACTAACCTGCCTAAATGAAATGAAACTACATAGATTAAAAGCAAATGTCTCACATGAAGCACTTGCGGTGCATAGTGGTGGACCTTCCCCTCCGCTTGATACTTCACATTTTCTTTTATTGCTGTGGATCATGAAATGAATGACATTTGACCAAATGTAGAACAATAGCCTGAGACCTGACCTTTTGTCCGTTGTTAAGTGGCAGCATCCTGGTATAGATTGTGCAACAACAAAACATGAATGGTAATTGTTTACCAGCAGTTGGTGCAATGTTAACGGGTCAATCCATCAAAGAGAAACTGTCAACTTATTTATAGACAGGGGGAATAAATCAGACAAGTGGATGAAAGTTGAAGAGACAAACACAAGGACGAAAATAGGAGCCACACAGATCATCCTTTAAATGATTTAATCAAGATGTCAGCTCTAGGAAAGATGAATGAAGCATCCTCCTAACTGTAATTAAACTTGTGCATCATTATAATGTAAATATTATTTGATAAACAGGCCAGTGTTGATATACTGATTCTAATATAACAGCAAATGATTTGAAGTTCATTATGGGTTGAAGTTTGAATTGTAATCCTGAAGGTGAATGATTTACATAGCTGAGCTGCTAGGTTGTCTCTTTATCCAAACATATATCAGAGGTGCGAAGGGAAAGAGTTTAATTATGGTTTCAGAATGAATGGTCTGATGAACCTGAAAGGGATAAAAAAGATTTTCTTAATAATGCAAGGATTAGACTTGACATTCTTTGGGTGTCAGATGTCATTTGATCAGTGTGAATCAGCGCTTCACTTGAAGATTGCGTCATCAAATTTTTGTAGGATTTTTGTCTGAAACATTTTTTAAGCCTACTTGTAGATTTTTAAAATCAGATTATTTATTTATGTTTTGTTGCTTTTTTAAACTTTATGAACATTTTACTTTTGTTTCTCCTGTTTGTTCCCAACTTCCTTGTGAAGCACTTCGGACAATGTTGTTGCTTTTCAAAATGCTATATAAATGAAATAGACATTGACAGAGATTCAGTAAAATAGATTTTTTTCTCTCTTTTTTTGTAAAGACTCTTTTCACAGTATATCATCCCCTGCTCACAAACCAGACAGCTTTCCATCATTTACTGTAACACCCCCCGCCCCCACTAGAGAAAAGGAAACGCAGTGTGTACTCATGAGGAAACTGGGCATGCATCAATGTTTTCCACATGATCCTCATTTGGAAATTTCAGAGAAATGTCTTGTGTCATTCCTATAACATCTCCCACACACTTTGGGATGATCTGTCAGAAGGTGTTGTCTCTCTCGTGTCCTTTTCATCCATTTCAGAAGAAGAGGACATGGCAGAACACCTTCCGACGTTCAGACGCACAGTGTGATGGCTGCAGAAGAAATGTAAAAAGACACCGAAACAAACAGACAGGGGAGAAAATGTTAATCTCCACCAAGTGTGTTTCTTTCTCTGTGAGATAGCACAGATTCAAGCTGATGGGCCTGATTCCATCTGCTCCAAAAAGCTCCCACTACAAGACCAACTTTCAATGTCACTGGGTTTTTTTCTTCTTCTTTTTTTCTGAGTGTCAGGAGAAAAGCAGACTGTGGGTGGAGTGAAGGGGTGAGGGTGGGGGGCTGAGATTACAGTGAATGTCATCCTGCCTCCTCTCTCAATCATCCACTTTCAATCCATCACCATCTCAGGGTTTGTGAGACAAGTTGGCAATGATGCCAGTAAAATGGGATCAATAGCATGAAGGAAAAAATGGACCAGACAATCTTTTACCCCCGTGAACTCCTGTACCCGTGATTGATTTGTCCCCTGCCACAGCAGAGGAGACATTAGAGACTTAGAGACTAGAAACATGTGTGTGACCACATGAGCATTTGTGTGCCTTTGCACCTGCGTACGTGTGTTGAAAGCATGTTTTTTTTTCTTCTTTTTTCTAAATATGTGGCGTCTGCTTATGAGTGAGTGTGTATGTGTGTGCGTGACTGGTGATTGATGATCTGAAGCACACACACACATCATCAGCAAGGCATTTGCGAGGTGTGTGAGTCAGGAGCTGTCATCCCCCCTCAGTCTCCCCAAGCAGAGGCCTCTGCTGCTGATTTATAGTAAATCATTAAAATCTGCTTATTATTGCAGCAGCTCATCACCCTCCCCCTCTTCTCTCAGTCCCCATAACCAGCAATCCCCCACCACCACCACCACCACCAAAATGTTGAGACACGCTGAGATAAGACTATGCACGCAAAGTGATGGTCAGCAGGTTTTGGCACGTTAAATCCATTTCTGACACGTGTTTGAAAATAAATATCCCAGATGTCTTGTTCCATAAACATCCAAAGAATCTGGCTATGTTCCTGTATAACAGCTGGAGCCAAGTTGACTTATTGATTCACCAAAAAAAAAGGCAGATGAAGAAACTTTTTTATGGGCGCTCATGCTCACATGTGCATAAACACACAGACTCTCTCTCTCTCACACACACATACACACACACACACACACACACACACTCACTCATGCACACCTCTACTGTCTTATGTCTCTGAAAGTGAAAATGTGATGTGACTTGAACAATGACAGGTGTGTTTGTCAAGGATGTGGCAGTCACTTCAAATCAGTGGACGTGAGCATCATCCTGGGGAGACTTTCCACTTCTTAGGGTTTGAACAGCTACACTGCGCTTCGCTGCGGAGAATACCAAGTTGTCAAAAATGGCATTCAGGAAGCTCTGCTTTAGGTGCCGTCACACCCTGGTTCCAAAAAGTTGGGACTCTGAGTAAAATGTGCAGAAAAATAGAATTCAATGACTTGATGATGATTTCTCCATCCATCTTTTTTTTTCCCCACTTCATCTTTCTTGGTGCCTGATTCATGTTTTTGAAAAACACCTTGCTGTCACAACAATCAAAATAACATTTTGTTTGTCAAAACATTTGATGTTATTCCATTGTGTGTGTGTGTGTGTGGGGGGGGGGGGGGTAATATGTGTAAAATCTGATGTGTGTAAATTAATACATTCTGTTTTTATTTACATTTCACATAATGTCCAACTATTTCAGAATTGGAGTGGATTGTATTTTATTGCAAACTTGAATTTGGTCATTGGACACTGACTTGTGTGATGTTAAAGAAATTTATTATCAGCTTTTCTTTCCATCTGACGATTGTTAGCATGAGTAAATCCAAGAATCACTGTGTTAAAAATGAACTATTCAAACAACTTGTGTACAGCATTGAGTAAAATGATGATAATCACTCCACTAAAAATGCAAGTGAGAATCACAGCTTGTCTACTGTCGCTTCACGGTGCCTGGTTTGTCAAATGTGTTTCAATTACAGTCTTTAACTTGAGGCAGTATTGCATCCCCATGAAGTGATTTTAATAGAGTTTGGTGCAATTGTTTGTTATGCAAGACAGGTCCTTTCTGCATAAAGTAAGAAGAAAGAAAAGGAGGGAAAAGGGAGGGTACACAAAGGAACTGTAAGGATAACATGATACAACCGACTGAGCAGAGAGGAAGCTAAAATCTAGACACCTTTTGGCAGTGGTATTTAACTGAACACATGTACTGTTTTCAGGGTGTTACTCTCCTGCAAGCATGGCTCAAACTGAATACATTCGGTGTTGGCATTTGAATTGCTTGATGCAGCATTCTGGAACCTGATTATTGTCTCTGAAACAGCCCATCAGTATGTCCCACTTTCTCTCCCTCCTCTTTATTTCCCTTCCCTCTCTCATCCAGTGTTATAGCTTCCTCTCCATTTTGTATCTAAAAGCTCCTGGATACTCAGAGTACAGGTGCAGGACTGCAGGGCTACAGCCCAAAGGCTCTGGATGCTGAAAAGAGGAGAGGCGAGTCGGCACACATGCAGAATTACAACGCCTCCATTTCTCACACTGACATAATCCCTGTGTTTTATTTGTCCCCTTGTAATTCTTTTTATATCTTGGGCTTATGTTCTTTGGCATTCATTCAATCCCAGCCTCGGGACACACGGCTCTACCAGGCCCATATGTGTGCCTTGCTCCACTTAACGCATATTAGGTCCTTTGTAACTGTGACTAAACTAGCACGTCTCAGCTGGGAGATGTGCCGGCTTTGACTGACAGTCCATGTCTGGATCCTGTACTTTGAGTCTCACACAGACTTGTCAAACACGGACTCTGTCAAAGCATCCCTCAGTCTGTTGTCAAGAACAGAAACCATGGAGTGCTGCAGTGGGTTTGCAGCTCTGACCAGATGTCTAGTCTCTGAACTAGCTTCCATTTATGTTTGAAGTGGAAAATGACTATTATCCCACATGTCGCCGTCCAGCTGTGTTCATTTCAACAAAAACCTCAAAAGCACGTTTAAGGACTGTTTCACTTGTACCTCAGTAGAAAAAAAAAACACTAAAAGAAAAACTAAGTGAAACATTTATCATGCTTTCATTTTGCCAAGATTGCCAGAGAGAGAAAACAGCGAGACTTGTACATCCCAATCAGATCAGTCACTAAAATTACATTGAGAGAATTTTTATAATAACAGCTTGATATTAGAACTTCAGCATGGTGCTGATGTATGTTATTGGCGAAGAAAATCTGTTAAGTCTGTGCCACGCGATGCCAACAGTCTTAAATATTGTTTTCACAACTGTGCAAGCTAATTACCTTTAATTTTTCATCTGTGCTCCAAGGGTTGTAAGAGACTGTGATTAGTGATTCATTACTTCTCATTACCTGGTCTGTCAAACTGTTTCCTTTACTTATTCAAGCTGATTAGCTGTACATGGCCTGCCTCTCTGTGCGGCTGAGAGAGAGATCTCAGACACGATCTGCAGATAAACAATGACTAGTAACAATGATGGGATGGATGAAGATGAGCCACAAATAAGCAAGCAACAGAGAAAAATGATGCAAATAAGGGTGCTAAAAACAAATGATTCAAAGTTTCAAAAGTTTATCTTTAAGAGTCTTTTTAGGTTTGATCCCAGGTCCCATGTCAAAAGAATATTTATATGGGTTCTGGAATTAAGATTGATCCATTGCAGGTAAACAGGTTGTCACTCAGAAAAAGGTCAAGGTAAGCTAAACCTCAGGTAGATAAAATGCAAACAGAAAAAAGAAAAAGACACTTTTGGTTTTGGTTTGCAGCTAAATAAACCACATGACGTAAGAAGCAAAATGTCTTGCAAACATAAAGTGCTGGCGCAGTGAACCTTTGAGTTTTAAATGTAATACGGCACCAAAAATCAGAACTGTACCTTAGAGAGATGAGTCCTCACAAGTCCAAAATGCCTGAGTATGACATTGACAGTGGCAGTGAGACGTTAACTAAAGCATTCATCACCATTAAGAGTAATTAACAAACTTCCTCTGCATTAATTAAACGACCCTGCTTTAAGGGAAACTGTGCTTAATTAGGAAGTTTGACAGGATGAGGCTTCAGGGATGATTCATATCCAGAGGGTCGTTGGAGGGGCGCAAGTTGCAGCATTTTTAGAGTTTTCCCTCATCTTGTCACAAAAACCGGTGCCCTCGATCAACTCTAAAGATCGACTGGTCTGACCTGATCTGCTTTGGCACAGCTCTAAAATGGTATTGACAGGTATGAAAGGCCTCTGACTTTCCAGTCAGCTGGAGGCTCAGACCTTGTCAACTGTCGGGTAGAGAGATGAAGGGTGAATGAACACAGCGGGATGGTGGCAGCAAAAAAAAAACTTTAAGGAAAAAAAACGAGGTGAGACGTAAAGGTGGCACCAACAATGACAGGGTGGTTTGAGAAACAAGAGAATGGTGTAAAAACAACATGTATAACAGGTCTGAATCACCTGCAGAAGTGTTTGTGAAGCACTCCATTACAAAAACCTCAGGGTTTGAGGATGACAAATGTGTATCCAAAGAATCTGTGATTGGATCGGGGATTAAGGGGCTGTCGTATCCCCGATGAGAAGCAGGCAGGAGACAGACAAACTGAGAGAGGAAGAAAGAGACGGAGATGGAAGGGAAAGAAAGGTAGAAGGAGGACAGTAAACGAATGTCAGACTACCCAGGCAGGGAGATGGAGTGGCAGAGTGGGTGGGCTTTGACAGACACATCTCACACAAGTTGACAGCTCCGTCAATAGCCCCAGGATGGCCGCCGTGATTGACAGCTAGCAGGTGGCGCATGAATGGAGTTGTCAGGCAAACTGTCAGTCAAAGTCACATCACAGTGGCTGCAACGGCCTGGCTGAGCAGGCACACAGCTGCCCAAGGTGATCCTTGGATGTGCTAGCAGGCTATTGGCACGGGAAGCTGAGGCAGCTCAGATCGGGCTAAAATTACCAAACATGGCAGAACCGGCTTACAATAGCTCTGCTGATTAGGCCTGTCCTCTACTGGTGAGCAGATTAGGTATAAGTACACATGGGTGGTTCAACCTTAAGAAAAAACAGTAAAAAAAAACCATTTGAATGTACTATCAATGAATCTCTGCAGTTTTTCCATTTCCTTGGTTCCTCTTAATTGAGCTTTGTTCCAGCACGAGGGCATGAAGCATAGGAGTTAATGGGCAATAATTATATGTGAGAGAGGCTTTCTCCCTGGAGTGGAATCCAGAACAAATGGAAGCTCCGATGTGCAACATTCTACTTCATTACATCTGCTGCGATTAAAGGCCGAACATCTGGCACCACATTCTGACAGATAGACAAGATTTCTGGACTGGAAGGAAAATCGAGAGATATTTACAAAAATGCAACACAGGGTATTTACTGGATGAAAGAACAAGTGCTTTGGGCAAACACGGAACGGTGTTCGTATCATACAACTGTTGGACAGGTAGATCTGGGGAAACGCACACAAATTATTTGGTCACTAGGAAGAAAGCAAAAAGGACAGAGTGCCTTTGCTACACTTTCACATCACAATGGACTTTATTATCATAGGCAGTATTTTTTTCTTTTCTTTTTTTTTTTGCTACAGATAAATACCTACTGTGGCTTTTCAAGTAAACACTGGAATGTACATCAAGGTTGGTTGTTAACATCTTTTTTTTTAAACAATCTCAATCACCCTAACCCTTTCAAGGTGAGGCTAAAACAATAATCAGAACTGTCTGTATCTGCAGTTGCCATGACAACATCAAGTCCCACACAACGATGTCACGCTGATTTGGTCTCTGCCTGATTCACGGTTGTCTCCCGTGACACTCAAAGACGATCTGGACGGTGCCTGGGGTGCGTGTGAGCGTCTGAGGCGGCGGTCAGGGTACAGGCTGTTGTCGAAGGGCTTACGGTGGACACAGAGGACGTGGGTCTTCAGGTTTCCTTTCTGCGAGGCACTATAGGGACAGTACCTGCATTGGAATGGCTTCCGTGCTGGAACTAAAGAGAAAGGGAAAAAAATGTTACTTTGGCTTAAGATTAGTGCTTTGCTTAAGAGCGTACATTATATGTCGTGTTCAAAATCACCAGTTTCCTCCTATAGACCAAATACATATAAAGTAAGTTAACTGGTACCTCTAAACTGTCCCTAGGTGAGGGTATGAGAGTGAATGGTTATTTCTGAATGTCCCATCACCATTATTTAAATTAGGTGTGCACATCAAGGCCTAGATTGACCGAATGTAATGTTAGCATGCAGAAAAC
>JAVKLF010000011.1:16174947-16187791 GCA_034783495.1 Millerichthys robustus | reverse complement strand
TGTGTGTGTGTGTGTGTGTGTGTGTGTGTGTGTGTGTGTGTGTGTGTGTGTGTGTGTGTGTGTGTGTGTGGTTAAAATCATTGTGAGAGTCAGCAAAAAACAAAATATTAATCTTTTTAGCCTTTGCTTTACTCTAACTTTATTTTCATTTAGTTTTGTACTAGTTTACTATTACAGTTTTGGTTTTCTTGGTAGGAATTAGAATTTAATGCATTTTTACAATTAATGTATACCTCTGCTGTTTCTACATTACATAATCTCTCAGTCCTTTAGTCCCATTCGGTGATATTAACATTATCAGTATTGTTTAGTAGTTTTATAATTATCATCATGTAAATTACCTTATTTAGTTTTTGTTTTTTGTTTTTTTTTGTTGCTTTTTTTGTTTGCTTCTCTGTTTCTAATCTGCGAAATGCATTGTGTTATTCTCAAACTGTAAAACAAATGTCTGACTGATCAATTCATTGACTGATTGAATTGTCATGTTTCTGTAACATTACTTACCGTACTTATTACATTAAAGTTATTTTAACATAAGCTGCACCTAAATTCACATTACAAAAATGAAAAATACAAACATGTGGACACAATTTTTTTTGTATTGCAAATGTTATGAGACAGATGAGGCAGCTGGTTTCTAAAAAGCAACATTTTAGTTTTTTCTTTCCGCTTAAATTATTATTTAAAAATCAAGTGAACCTTTTGTAAGTTGTAATTTATCTTAGTTAAAACACATTTTACCCTTTTAATTCATCATCTTAAAGTAAAGTCATGTGATCAGATATTCCCACTGACACCACAACTTAAAAACATGAACATGCAGAGTAGTCCCTGCATCACTAAAAATCCTTTCTTATACTTGAACAAACAAGACTGGAATGATTTTTATAGTAGTGTCTAAAACAAAAGGTAAACTAAAACTAAACCTTAGTACATCTGTCTGCCCAGTAAGGAACAATCCTACAGGACAAAGTAAACAACCAACTGATTAAAACTAGTTTTTGAACAGAAGAGACTTTATGACGTATAGCACAACATTGCAACATTTTAGTATGTTTTCTTTGAAGATGCTTGTCGATAAATTTACACAGTTTTGAATAACATCACCCACCAAGCTGTTGAACGTCATTTATACTCTGAGAAAAAAAGCTAACTCTCAAGTTGAAAAAAGTGTCTTTTAAATTGAGGTTGAAGGTCCGGTGTTAGATCCCATGTTTGGACCTGGGGTTTTTGTGGTGTTTGTATCCAACAACATGCATGTTGGGCCACCTACAGGCCTAGGCCTCTTTGCAAAAGAAAACTGTGATCTGGATGGAGTTTGCCAGTTTAAATAAAGTTTAATTAATAAAATTAATAAGTTCTGCTATGAAAGTGGAATGCATTTTACTTAAGCATGTTCATTGAGAATAAATCTGCTGTCGTGAGTTGAATCAAAAAGTGCTAATCATATCTTGCTTATATGCATTTTTTATGCAAGGCTCAGTTGATATATATATATATATATTTGCACCTGCATGAATAAGTTCATGTGTTTGTGTTGTGTAGTTGTGTATTTGCTTATGTGTAAGTATGTGTGTGGTGCAGTGAGAGTGTGTTGTGTCATAGGCTGAGATAATGACCATGATGACAGTGGCGTAGCCGATGGGGGCCAGAGGAGCTGAATGGTGACGGATGACACAGGCCTGAGCTCTGATGGCACACAGACAGTGAGTGATGACTGCACATCCTTCCCTGTGCTCCACCCTTCATTATCTCTATGGGGAGAAACACGGCACAAAGGCAGGCAGCGTTGCCCTCTCGCTGCCCTCAAACGACATCTGCTCATGGAGACAGCCACACTACCGCTCCTCTTTCACCTCGCTGTCGCACCATCTATCTCCATCTATGGTGATCTTTCTCACTCCTTTTCTCTTTTCTTTTCCCTCGCTGCCTGTCCCCCTGTCCGTGGAGGGTATACGGAGGTCAGACAAAGAGATAATGACCCACCCCGTTTCAACCTTTCAAATCAGGGTCTTTTCTTTCTCTCTGTCCTCCGTGTTCTTTCATTCTTAATCCTTTCTTTATTGATCTTCTCATATTCACTTCTTCTCATGCGTCGGAGATGTCTGATCTGATGTCATAGATGTTGGAGACCCCAGGAGTTACTTTTTGATTTATTTAACTGGTTAATTATTTTGAAGGTGAAACTTGTTTGAAACCTGTCAAATCACGACATCAGAAATAAAAGTTGCCCTATTTATGAATGTTAACTGTTTGTTCATATCACGTACACATGAGATACTTTGAGGAAATACCTCAATTAAATGAGGTAAATGTTGCCATCTAGCGGTTTAGTTGCAGCAGTGCAGCATTGAGGTACTGTTTAACACACAAGGGAGGCCTCAATGAGACTAATGAGCATGCAGACAGGTTCAACCAGAGGTCACCATCTGGCCAATTACCACTGCTGGCACATTGGAGCCGACCTGAACTGTCATCACAAACACATCACTCCATGTCCAAACTGCCCAGCAATATGTCACCGTGCCACTCAATGTGCCGTACAGTATGGAGAGGATGGGGGCAACAGGAGACAGCCCCGTGACAAAGCCACCTGGTAGTCACTGCAGACAGGACAGACTGCTGGCCCACCTGCTTAGCTCAGTTTTGGAGGACACTCAACGGACTCTCAATGTCACTAAACCGTCTCAGTGTCCACTTTGACTGACAGGTGTTTATTGTGTCTTTGACGTTTGCTTCCTGAGGGAGGATAGAAACAGATCAATCTGCAGTGAGCAGAAGGCAGGGGATGCTGAAAATAGCTTGCATTGATCCCACTGCTGAAACGTATGGGCAACAGTTGCAGCTGAATGTTTTATGGAAAAGATGGTGGTTTAATGATTCCAAAGGTGCTCACGTATTAAAACATGAGGCTTTCTCACACACAAACCCTAAACTTCCCAGACTTTTTAACTCCTGTGTATTGATTGGCAATTGGCATTCTGAAAAAAATAAAACCAAGAAAGAAACACAAACAGTGTTATGGCTAAGACCGGAGTTAAAAGGGAGGGGTACGTTCTGGCATATTATAATAACCATCTGTACAATCAAATAGAAAACTACATCTTGCTGTTAGAATCATAAAGAAGGGGAACAGATGTTAATCCCTAATGGAGTTGACAGGCACTTCCCTGTCTTTCACATGAACATATTGGGTTTCTGAATAAGAGAGGGGGGATCAGAAGGAAGGTGTATCATGTTGCACTCATAATACATGCATATCAAAGACCCCAGCTGTTGGATTCCCTCTCCTGAGAGACAGCATTATTAAATCTGCACTCAGCAAGCATATCACACCAGCACAAGAGCTTAAGCCTTTCCATCAGTGGGCTCCATCGGCTTGACGGTTTGTAACCTATCACACAAGGAGATTATATCATCCTTTAAAGTGTACAGCTAATCAGTGCCACACACCTGTGTCTTATTTAGCCCTTATTTGAGATCAGAGTTGAGATCTGAGAAGAAGAAAAAAAACCTCAAGTGCTATAAGTATAAGGGAAGTGTGTGGTTCATAATTGGCATGATTCACACAAACTCACACTCACTCTTCACACTCCTGCTGTCGAGGGACGAGGGCTGAGATACTGCCAAAAACTCTTTTTGGATTTTTGTAGCAGAATCCTTGTGCTTATAAGTCAACGTTTTGTACCAAACCTAAAGTTTGTGCTCCAGGTAACCCCTTTACTCCTGTGGCATGATGCAAAGCATCAGTTAGTGGATAACAAGATGATGACCAGTCAGTGTTTGTCCACTAGGTGGCATCATACACCTTCAAATGCAGAGAGGACTTTGGCTGCAGCCTGAGCACAGTGACAGCTGCCTTCATTGAATATTATGAATAAGCTTATGCTCACCTGAAGCAACATCTTGCTCCGTGTTTCCTCCTCCATTCACACTGGCATTTTGGGCACCGACAGATGTGCTGTTCAGGTTCCCCTGAGATCTGAGGAAGGAGAGCAGGGCACCCTGGTGCATGAGTGGATCGGCTGGTCCTGGGGTCAAACCCTCAAAAGAGGGGATGGAAGATTCCGTCACAACTCTTCCCCACTGTCCAATTTTGCTCTGATTCTTCTCTCTGGGAGCCTCAAAGTCAGCGCTGGATGATTCCAGCTCCTTTGACTCGAGGACATCATTTTTCAACATCTTCCACTTGTCAGCATTGTCATTTTTGTCCTCCCTCCCTTGGTCTGGTTTCTCAAATTCATGTTCTTTGTCTTGAGCTATGGAGCCTGCATTCTGCAAGTTCATCTCCTCTTTTGTTCCCTGCATCAAAAGGTCACACTGATATTCAGGTTTCACACAGATTTCAGATGCTGGATTAGAGAAACTTTGTAGCCGGCGGGTAATGAAGGACGAGAGTCCATTACTAAAAAGGCCAGACATCTGTAGTACAGCGGGAGATGTGGCTGAATGAGATGGGACCGAGTCTGGCCTGCAGGACAAATCCAAAGGTTCATACTGGGACTTTCTAGTTGGACCAGATAAAGAGCTATCTCCGCCTGCATCCTTGTCAGTATGATCAGCCTGTTTGTTAACAAGCAGGACTTTCTCAGGGTGGCTCTCAGGCCCAACAAACTGACCGGCAGCTGGGCTCCAGTCCTCCCTAGACCTGGGTTTGAGTTTGGGGCTGCTGCTGTCGCTTGGCTGCAATGAAGGAGAGAGATTTCTGTTGTCCTGCCAATGGGGGAAGTTGTAGCGATCCAGGTGGAAGCTGAGGGAGGCAGCGGTGTAGTCACTGGAGAGTGGACACCTGTAGACTTTCTCACCTGGCACAGACAAGAACAGCAGAAACATGATCGGATACAAATCAGATTAAAATACTATGCTTTTATGAAGCATTCTGAGCATTTTGCTCTATATGCACCAAGACCAGTTGTCTAAACATGAAAAATGTTGCAATCTCACACCAGGCTGAGTTGAATGATTTAAGTGCTGCCCTGCAGTAAATCAAGCTTGTAATCAGCTTTCAGCTCCAGTGATCCATCATCTTACAGTATGAACGCCACACCATGTGCAATAAATACACCCAAAGATGTTAACAGCAAACAAGATTTTTCCAGAAATAATAAACAGTGAAATTGTTAAGCATCTAGAACAAGGCAGATGTTGCAGACATGAGCCATATTCCATCAAAGACAGTAAGTGGGTTTCTCAGTCAAAATAACCCCCCCACCCTCCAAAAATAAAAATAAAAAAACAGTCCAACATGTGAGCAGTTCTGATTAGACCCACCATCTCCAACAAGAGTTTATTTTTGCTTCATACTTGAAAAATGACATGATGGAAACATAATTCAAAAAGTACAAAGTGTGTTATTGAGGAAAGTGACAAAGAGTAATTTTTCTCTCTTTAGCTTGTGAATAATTTTCGTCTGGAGACAAGATTCCATCTTGAACATCATAACTTTTAATTAAAGGTAATTTAAATGTCTTCTTCCCTTTGTTTACCTACACTTTCATCCTTATAGCTATCACAGAAATACCCTGCAGGGTTAAACACACTCTCTGTGACCATTTTGAGTTAGTGATTGTCTCAGACCTCTGCCTTGCACTGTCTTTAAACAGCCCAGCTGTTTCGCTGCCATTCCAATTACAGTAAAAGTCATCCGACGCCATTAAGCCACAAATATTGGCAGTTTATTGCCCAACACTCTCTTGGCATTTGAAGGTCAGGTCATACATTATACTGTGTCTTTTAGGGATGTGTCTGGGATAGGGAGATAAACCCACCACCATTAATTTAATTCTATGCATATTGATGCCTTATTGTTCTTCTTTAATGGACTAATACCTGAGTTACAGCAGTGATTCATCCCTGCCACAGAAATATCAATTTCATACACCTTAAGATCTGACCCTGAGGTAATTCTCTGAGGTAAATCTAAATCTAATGATCTGTGGCAGTGGCTCTACTTTGTTTCCAACTTTAGTAGAAAAACCATCATTTTTAACTGAATGGTAGTAAAAGTAGGGCTGTTTTCTTCTATTACAATCTGCAAAAGCGTAAAATAGCACCCACATATTAATTAAATTGAGCTCTACTTAATGAGATTGAAAAGTCACAGCTGAAATGGAAAAATTATGCCCTTGAACTAAAGTCAGTTCTCCGTCTTCACACTGTATATGCTTGTGTCTGAAGCGTGTTTTGATTTAATGTCTGCGTGCATTAAAAGTGCGTGGCACACGTGCGTGGGTGCGCTAGAGCGGGAAAAAGACCTTAACCGTGCCACACCCTTAGTCTCCAGTAACGCACAAACAAAACTCAAACAGCCTAATGGAACTCTCTGAGACACACTATATATCTCAATTATTCTGTGGCTTAAATTACGATGACATTAACGGCTTGCTCCAAAAGCAGAAAAGACATATATCTGACCTCATCTTTCAATGTGGCCCTTCCTAAACCCATTTGCCAGCCCGCGCAAGAGCGGTTAAACAACACAAAGAATAAAGACTGTGCCTTTTCTCTCTTCTTTTGGATGGGTGCCATCTTTGTGATTGCCTGGTTCATGCTAACTTAATCAGTTTAAGATTTACTTACAGTGCTGAGGCTCACATTATGTGAGGGGAGTAATTTTAGAGCTTAGATTTATCAACCAAAACTCCAATTACTGCATCATTACAAACCCCAGCCTCTCTCACCTAACACAGAGCATCTAATGAAGTGATGCATATGAATTGTCCTCATCTTACGAGATGTGCACGGTGGAGGGTGGGGGAAAAAAGGTAAATAAATTTAAAAACACAAACGCTTCAAGTAAACCATGTCTTTGGGGGGGAGCGGGGAAATAAAAAAGCTCACAACTGGGCTTGGACAAGTGATTCATTTCATATGGAAATAGGCTTTAAGATTTACAGTCATATATCCCCGTCAATGCAATCACACTCTCACATATTATTTGCTTACACGGGCATTTGGCAGTTATATTGTGGATATCAAACTCTGTATACAGTGGAGCTTTGGCTCTCGCTATAAATGCAATCACACACCTGAAATGCAAAACAGAGATGCATATTGGCTGGTTTGGTTTAAGATGAAACAGAGTGAGAGTCACACACAAGACTGGTGAGGAAAACAGGGGCACCAGATGTTCTTTGATGTTTATAATAGCATATATTATTAATATTAATTAGACCACATAGTCAATGACGCATTTGGGACGTTTCCAAGTCAATTAAGCCAAATGGCATTCAGAAGACGGCAGAACAATATTTCAAGGCAGGTGTTCAGAACTCCCTGGGTAAATCTTTTTATCTGCATGCTAGGAAAACAAGCATTTTGAGCTTAATTTGAGCCTCATATCTGCAATAATAATTAAAAAGAGGATTAAAAGACAGAAGTGAGAGGGAGATGGAAAAGCCAACAGGTAATCAGTTCAGACAAACCAGTCAGACTAGCTGATCTCTGAATAAGAGGTGATTTTCTTAAGCCAAGTTAGATAAAGACCTAAAATGTTTTTTTTTAAAGTGTTTTACAGTTAGCAATCCCAAATAACAGACTGATACGGTACAAGCTAACAAATGAAAAGGGACATTCTGAGCAGCAGCCACTTTATCTGTGTTTTAGAACACCACTGCTCATATTACCATTCACTGCTTTACAGATGCTTATCACTTCAAGCACTCTTTGGCTGCGAGTAAAAGCAGGAAATAAAGGACAAAACACATGTAGGGACAGCGCCATTACATGGTGTCTGCTCACTGACCTTGAGGTTAAGAATATTGAATGGGACTAATTAATAACTGTCAGCAGATTTTATATTTTTTTAGGCATGCTTTTATTCAGATCTAACTGGTCTAATGTAGGTCAGAAGCCTGCAGCATGTGCCCTTTATGAGTTTATCATTTTAAAAAGACTTGTTATTCCTAATCTCAAATTATAATTAAAGCCAAAGAGCATTTTTTAAATATGTCCTGATTAGATATTCAGACAAGTAATTTGTTGCATGCCTCCTTTTGAAAATTAAGTGGAACTTCTAATTTAAGATGCTGGGTATTTGTAGTTTCATATCTAAAGCTAGCGCTGTATCTGAATGTATCAAGCATAAGACTGGCTCCATAGCTCTGACAGCCATGACTGTACTATATTTGCTATCCATATTGAAAACATCAATAACTTCATGACCACCATAGGCTGACTATGAATAATGCAGCCAGTAATTCTGGACTAATCAATGTTCCTCAAGCTGAACATCTGGCAGTGGTAATTCTTCCGCAGCATCTCCGCTCTCCTGAATTAGAAAACACTCTCTTCCTCTCTTGTCCTCCAGGTCCAACCATCGAGACAGACAGACTTGATCAGTTACAAGCCCCCCTTTCTCTGAACAAAACTTACCCTTGTTATTAAACCCTCATCAAGTGGTGCGTGTTCTCCATATGTGTAGGATTTACCTATCTGTCCCACAGCAGACCTGTGCGTTGAGCCAGGGCCAGCAGTGTGTGATTGTGTTAATTAATCTGTCATTGTGAGCGCAGGGAGCAGCTGCAGAGGTCTCTGGGATATATTGTCAGAGCTAAACAATGCGGTGCTAAGCCCCCAGAGTGAGTCTACCATTACACAGGACTAAGAACAGAGAGGAAAAGGAGGAGAGGGGAGAGAGATTCTGCCGGATCCATCATTGACTAAAGCAATGACGCCTGACCTTTACAATGAATTAGTTTCCATGCTTAATATTGACTGAAATTAGAGTCTGATACTGAATGTGCCATCCCAGAACTGTGCACACTCAAATCCTCAGCTAGCCAACTATCATAAATGTTTCTGGAAGTGACACCGTATGGTCTTGGAGATATGGGAGAGGGGTGGGAAGTTAGAAACAACAGAGCTTGTATATGTTTCTTAAAGAGCACCCAGAGAGGGATTTGGCCACAAACTCCCGGCATTTACATGTAAATATGCAGATACTAGTATGTGTGTACAATATGAAAACAAAACATCTAATGGGATTAGACCTGATCCATTTATCTCTGCTATGCGGACATCATTTAAGCGGATACTGGATCAAATCCCACCAGAGCGCATCAGTCTTAGATAGGCGTGCCACTCTAAGACTGTGAGAGTAAAGCATACACATTAGCTATGAAGAAATCAAACAAAGTTCAAATTTATTTCTTCTCTTAACAACACTGTTCCAGCGGTAATTTAGACTCATGATAATGTGTTAGCAGGATGCCATGACAAAAAAGGCATCTACCCATTGAGCCGAATCATCCAAATCACCAGGTGGAAAAGAACACTATCAATAAAAATACCAGGTGGTAGATCAAATCATAAAAATCACTGGGTGGTATATATCAAATCATTAAAAACACCAGATGGCATGCATTAACATCTTGTGCCCCCGTAGGCAAGGGGTGGGGATGTGACAGATATAAAATAGAGGGTACTAATTATCCCCACAATTCAACATGATGCCATTATCTTTAAAAAGAAAGACAAAGTCCTTGTGGATGAGAATTTCTGTGCTGTTTCACTGACCCTGTGCTTCATCTCATTCCAAGTGGTTGAAACAGTCTGCATAAAGATTAAATTGAAGTAAAATCATTACATGCTGTCATTTGAAATGTGCTGAGATATAATGACTTGTTAATAGAGTAAAAAAATAAAAAATAAACTGTGAATTAGACTGCGGTGCAATCAATGGAATTATTCTGAAAAGTTAAACTCTACAGCTGCAAAAAACATTCTCCAGAGGATGAGCAGTGCTTCTTTTTTTATCAAGGCTTAACAAGATTTTAATTGTTTTCTTTTTTTTTTTACCTGTAGCTGGAGGAGAGGATTGTGGCTGATGGTCTAGGGTACTGCCTAAGTGGGAATTCCCCATCTCTGGGATCATTTCTTTTGGCCCATGGTGATTCACACTGCCTGGACTCCCAGGACTGCTGATGGGCTTGGTGTCTGGATCTCTGAGACACAGTTTCCCATCATCTGCAGGGAGACATCTCTCAGGCAAGTAAGTAGAGCACTGCTGCTGTTGATCTTTAGCCCTGACCATCTGCTGGTCAACAGAAAGTCCAGGTCCCATGATCTGCCAACCTGCATAGCTGCCACTGTTTTTAAAAACCTCTTTGTTAGAGATGACCTTCTGCAGATAGTCCATGCTGGTGGAGCTCAGTGGAGGATGGAGATGATTTAAGCCAAACAAAGAAGAACTCTCTCTATCTGTCATGGAACCTGAGGAAATCATCCTTCCTAACATCTCTCTGACCTTAATGTCTGCACCTGCTGTGGCCATCATGTGGTTATAATCCGATAAATCTGCTCTATCAGGCATATGGAACCTGTTGTGAAAGCGGGAAATGTATTGGGAGTAGAGGTTGCTCGGATGGTCCTGTGTTAGATTACTTAAGTCAATGGAGGAGTCGTGATCAGCAAGGATGTTACTCTTGGCAGCCAGCTTATTGAGGTGGACTTTCATGTGGTTCTTGAGAAACCAGGGTTCCTTAAAACGACGACCACAAATTTGACAGCAGTGCTCAAAGGAGTCCTTGTGTTTCCTCATGTGGCCCTTCAGGAACCAGGCCTGGCTGAATGTCTGGCCACACACTTCACATGGGAATTCACCTCCGGGCTTCCCCTTATCACTAACTCCCACGGATAGTTTCTGCCCTGCACTGGAATCAGCAGTTATGTGTGCCATTTCAACATGGCCGATGAGATCCTCCTCGTGTGCAGCAGCAAACTCACACAGAGTGCATTTGTAAGGTTTGTGTAGGATCCTGATGTGGCGCTCAAGCTCCTGCTGCTTCCTGAACTTCCCCTTGCAGAATGAGCAGCGGTAGCTGGTGGCTTGGGCCTGGATGGGCTCATCTGGTATGGTAGTCACCTTAGGAGAGGTGGATGTGTGCGGCTGAAGATCTGGTGCAACAGAACTGTTTAAAAACTGAGGCTCTGTTGTGGGGGTCTGCGGTAAAACCTTTTGAGGCTGGTTTATGTTTGAAAGTGGTGGTTGTTGTTGGCTAACAATACCAGCTCTCATCTGTCTATCTCGAAGTATCGCCCTTTCCTCTAACTCATGAAGCAACCTGTTCTCCTCTCTAATCCTCCCACGGCCTTTGCCCAGGATACCTTGCTTGTGTGTACGAAGGTGTATCTTCAGGTTGCCCTTCTGTGCAGCCCTGTGGTCACAGTACGGACACTTAAAAGGCTTCTCACCAGTGTGAGTACGCATGTGAAGAGAGAGGATGCTGTTGAAGCGGAAACGCTTCCCACACAACGGGCAAGGATACTTCCTGTTCTTGCGATTGTCATCTTGGCCAGAATGAACCTGGGTGACAATGCTCTGATTGGTGATTCTTAAGAACTGAGAAAGCTCCACTCTCCCATTCATACTGCTGAGAATTCTTCCATCCATGATTTGATTGGCCAGAAGCGCCATCTGGATCCTAATTGGGTGGGTGGATGGGGTAATGAAGCTGCCCTCTCCGGGGCAGGGTGGCGTTACTGTTTGGTGATCAGGGGTATCTTTCTTGTACAGTTTGAATGTTAGCAGCGAATTGAAGTCAGTTTGCAATTAATCAGCTGAAACAGATTAAGGATTCCTGCTGCTCTGATGCAACTTCTCTTTGCTGCTGCTGCTCACACCTATAGAAAGAGGGGGGAAAAGAAAAACAATTCTTACATACATTTCATCCTGTTTTGCATACAAAATCACAAAAAACGGGTGAGTTAAGTATCAGTACAGTTATGTGCTGTCAATAAATGTGAAAATCTGCAACTGCATAGTGCCAGTGATGCACCGCAAATAGGTCAGGAAATAGAGCAAAGTAGGTTCAGACACTCGTCATCCTGTCTTAAGTATACCTGTGGTTTTAGATTATTGTTGGAGACAATAAAAATGCTGATTATGTCTAACCACAAAGGCTTCCTCAACAAATGTCTCATCCACTCAAAAGAGTAAGGTAAAAATCTTGTCTAGATCACATTTTGTAATGACACGATAGTAATGCAAAAACACAAACATCAGTCTGTCTGCTTCTGTTTTCTCAACTTTTGAGTTCAAAACACTTAGAAAAGTCTAAAGAATAGATGAAAGTAAACAGCTGAGCTTTAGCATCTCCCCTGCATATTAGAGTTAAACCCTTACCAGAATAATTATCTCACCATAACATTTAAAAAAGAAACAACTTAGATGCAAATGAATCAACTGTAGTGGTTTAGGGAAGGATATTGAAGTTGAAAGCCTCCACTTGCCAGCTCTTTTTAATGCAACTGTGGCATCAAAACAAAGCTTCAAATTCATGTTGTGCTACAATGCTAGAGGTCACACAGACGAGCCCTGCACAGCTCTACAACGGCACCAAAGGGCACAGAACAAAGGATGCACTGTCCATCCTGAATTAACACAGGCTTACATCATTCTGAATTGCAACCTCAGTCAGTCACGAAAATGATGTACATGAAACTACACAGACAGAAATTTAGCAGACTGGAATGCAGTTTTGTAGGAGCTGCTTAAAGTTGTTGATCCCAAAATTAATGTCACTGTGTGGTACTGACTAAATCATACCTGACAGGGAAAGAAAAATGTCTGCAACGTTGAAGATCCCTTTTTTATTTGTTAACCTGGAATTCAGCAGTCACATCATATCAGGCAGTACACCCTGTTCTCTGCTCGCTTCCCACTCACTTTTGAGGATTACACTCATTACAACTATTGTTGCATTTACCTCTAATAATGCTATTACTTCACAGAAGCTGTGCATTGTATCCAATTTAGAATCTGCAAAAAGGTCAATAATGATTGATCAAACTCAGCTCCAAAAGGTTTTACACTGGAAGCATTTTTTTTCTCCAGTTACTTTGT
>JAVKLF010000011.1:16157037-16174847 GCA_034783495.1 Millerichthys robustus | reverse complement strand
CCCTCAAGTGAAGACTCTATATTTAATGTATAGCTTCCTCAATAACATGTTTGCATTTGAGCCACCTGCTGCTTCATAACATCCTCAGTCAGTCGTGAAAATGTTAAAACCACACAGATAAAGAGCTGCCTGCAGCCATAGTTGGTTTGAGCTTTGTGTCTGCTCTGAGCTGAGATCAATGTAAGGATATGGAGCTGACCTAATCATTTCTGACAGGCAGCGAGTAAGCAAAGGACATTAGCATACACTGAATCCACTTCATATTTACGAATGTGGTATTTCTGATTAACTAAGCATAACAAGTTGGCCAAAAGCCCCTCATCACGTGTGTCTTTGTGTTTGGGTCCAGATTTTGTAGAAATAGGTGTAAATGAGAGTGGGGCCATTAGTTGTTTTCTCTGTCAAAGTGAATTAGGCTCTTTTTGGTGCAGACTGAGGGAGTGCTTGATTGTTATGAAGCATTGTGTCACAGTGGCGCTTCTTAGGTGTGGCCACGCATGGATGAAAAAGGAGCAGGTGTGATTTAGCACAGGCAATAAAAGGGAAACAAAAATGTGACAGATATGCATACGCGGTTAAAGCAGCCATGGGAGCTGCAGATTTCAGATGATTTTTGGGTCAAACATTACATTTGGTTTCATTTCTGTCTGGCAAAGGTTTCTATAAAGGATTTAACCAGCAAGACAAGGACAAGGTTTCCTTCTGAATTATATGCTTAGCAGGTGGACAGCATTGTAAATGCACAGTGAGCTCATACTGGAATGGACAGAATGGTGGAGTGATGGAATTTTTTCTCCTTGTAGAATTGAAGATGTACTTCTTATTGTAGAAGTACATCATATGAATACTTTCTGAGAGTTTTACTAAAATTTGTTCCATGGTTTATGATGATGATGTTTTAAGTAAAAAATATTGCATTATGTGTAGTGATCTCAGTTTGTATTGGGAATGGTGCTAGGCTAACACCACAACAAATTTTAGCTCTATGTCTTTAAAATATGCTGGGTTATATGAATCTTTGTGTTTGAAGCAACTGTTGCATGAACTGCCCAATTTCTAAAGTACTTAGCTTTAAATACAGGTTTCATTCTCTTTATCTAAAACACCAGGAAATAATGGACAAGTGCTGGATATATGTCTGATACTGGTGCAGTTCAATGTTGTACATATTTGTAGATACCCCCCTCTGTATTCTCTTTAATGCTGTTCTGTCTTCATGAAAACGGCACATAATAATTAATGACTTTCACCATTTTTGAAATTCAAAGACTTCAGGCTACAGAGGTTAATAGTCTTAATATTACAAAGCAGGGTCACGGACAGAAACTAAAACCTCAATGCCACGCTTTCTGCCCCCTGCATGTCGCTCCCACTCACTCGCCTACCCACAAAAACAGCAGAGAGCCAATCATCATGAGGACCGCCCTGTCAGGGGGAATGAAGGGTCTGTCCAAGGAAGAGGGCAGTGGTAACACAGCTGCCCGCCATGACCCGCACAAAAGATAGCGCCCATATACTTTCTGACAGCCAGATTAATGAAGCCCTATAGGAGCGCCTCTGTAGGCCTCCCAAAAGCCTGACGGAGACAGAATAGTCTAACCAGCACCATTCATTACTGCGGGTATACAGAGCACAGAAAGAGCACACACAGCACTGACAAACTAGCTCCTTGTGAGTAATCGCTAAAGAACTCATAAAGGAATACATACACATTTGTTGGGAATGCAGTAAATCTATGCCACTCCTTTTACAACTATCAAAAACCCGGCTTGCCCTGTAAAAATAAATCTGGCGTGCATGTGGCACATCGATGATGCGCCGTTATTTCGGCGTCAGCTGTTTCACATGTTCAGTGAAAGAAGGCTTTCGATTAATTTTGTTGGTGGCAGACAGTAATGCAGATTAGTGGCTTTGAATGCAAGGCAACAAGAGGGGGGAAAGTTCTTGTGGCAACATACTTTAGATAAAGCGTAAAACATTAGCAAGACAGATGGGAAAACAGCGAGTTTGTAAGAGGGCACCAGCTGTGCCCATACCTGTATGAGTTAGAATGAACTTCGCACTTGCATTTGTCATTTGAAAGATTAAAAGGTCCTTTAAATGGCAAAAGCTCATAATTTCTATTTATCTGGGGCAACAAAGATGTGGAGATTATGAGTAAGCTACAGGCGAAGCCTGTGGCTTCATTAAAACAAACAAACATGCATGTTCCTTACATATAAACGCCAAAGTTTCACACTCTTCTTTTGATAGGCTCTCAGATGCATCACAAGAAATGAAATGCAGCATACACACATGCAAAGACTCCCAAACTCTCGTGCTTTTCATGTCTTTCATTCTTGCACACACACCGGCACGTGTGCACAGAATGCATTTAAAGTCACTAATGTGTAAACAGTTGCTCTTATTTGCTCAGACCACCTGTTCTTTCTGGACACGAACAAAGCTTTGGCGTACAATGGGGCGAGTTAACAGTGAGGGGTGCGTAGGGGATGTCTTGCACAGGAGAAGCCTATCCACATGGTGTAGGATGCATCAGATGGTTGGGCGCTGCATGATGGTGGCCAGCTCCAACATAAACGTACACAGATCTCTAAAAAGGGAGCGCCTTCCGTCTGCACCATATTGAAGTGTTTTGCTTACAAGAACAACTTCTCCCTGATGAAAGAAAATTGCAAACTCTTGACGCTATATATTGTTTAATTCAACAGGACTCCTAACTGCGAGAAGATAATCTTGTTTTTTCATCCATCTCTCGTACATCGCTCAATATTTGCAAATGTGGAAGGAATGAAAGAGAAACTAGATCCACTTTGAGTTGGGAAAGCACTTGAAGGCACTAAAACAAAAGTCATTAAACGAGTCATCACAAAATCACAGCAGGACTCTGGTAATGCCACTTACAGTAGCTCATTAAGCTATGGCATCCACAGGAAAAAACTGACAAACAAAGAGCATAATCCAAGGCACATTAACTGGGCTGATAATTCAATGAAATCTCATTTGGCAGCCATCTTGCCCTTGTAAACGTCTTTTTTTCCCCTCTGTAGCAGAGCACAGACCTCTCTACAAAGTTTCTACCTCTCTCTGTCATTGTCTCTCAGTCTCTCTCTCTCTCTCTCTCTCTCACACACACACAAACACATACTCTGTGTCTTTCTAAAACAACAAAACATCCACCATTAGACAACGGGGTACCAGCGTAATTAGAAAATGACTTCCTTTGCAATCCTAGCTAAGTAGTTTACACACTGTAATTACAGGGACAAAATCATCTTTTCATCATTTCACTGATTGAGCTCATCAACCCAGTGGGATCCCAGGACTGTGCTCAGGCAACATCTGGGCTAAAAGAATTAGCCCTCAGTTTAGCAGGCCTTACACAGTGGCAAGCATAGCAGCGTGAACACCGGACAGGGCGGTGAGAGGCACACATCTCTAATTTTAAGATTGTGGTGATCACGAGCTTTATCAGACTGATGTGATTCAGGGACACATTGGAAATACTTGTTTTAGCACAACAGAAGAGAGCGCGGCGTTTTGCACTGTAGCTATATCTACTTCCCATGCTCCCAAAAATCTCATATCAAACTTTCACTCCCTTGGAGATCACTGCTTAACTTACATTAAAGATTGACCTTGGAGCACAACAGCACATCTTTTCATGGGAAAGTTTTTATTTATTTGTAATTCCCTGTGTGCCCCGAGCCTTGACTTTCTAACAAACACATGTTGTCCAGGAGCTGAAGGTGAAGTGTTTCTGTTCATCTCTGTCCTGCAGAAGGACTCTGACTGCCTCTGTGTGTTGGCAACAGAGGCAAGTGTTTAATGTGGCAGCTGTTAGCCTCGTGGATTTTCACTAATCACTCTCTCCTGATTACTCTGATGAGTGTATGATGCTCTTAAATAATCAACCCGCAACGAAAAAAAAAAAAAAAGAAAAATAATTATCATCATCTCCCTAAGTAGTGCAGCTGCACCCGCCTGCAATAATTACAACTAGAACAGGGCGCCTTCTCTCGTCACTTACAACCACTTATTATTAGAGATAACGCTAATTGGTGCAGTGGTGGGCGACAATTCTTCATGGGGTTCATCGTAAAAAGCCAAACCTTGAACGTTATGGCACATTGGAGGTCTTAAAGCCAAGGTGCGGTATTAAACACTGCATGCTGAGACATGCTGATAATTTGAGCCAGGGGAGTAGTAGAAGTCCTATCAGTAGCCCCTGGTTTCCTTGCTGCCTTGCCCTCGCTGCACCCTTCCCCCCACGCCTGGTATCGGCCTGGCAGACACAATTAACATTTTCATAAAAACAATTCCCGGCCTCCAATAGTCCAATGTAATTTGTTTTCCATCTCTGTTCATTAATCATTGTTTAAATCGGTGAGCCATCCCCTCCACTCTGCCATCTGCACTCAGCTGTGTTACAGATATGACACCTTCCCTCTTAATGGGAGCTGACAGCCAAGAGAGGAGGCCTGTGGAAAATAGCTTCCTGCATGTGCACTTCCACCTCACATACTGCCAGCAGGTGAGAGAGGGGTATTTAATGGGTTCTGATTAATCTCAAAGGCAAACAACATTACACTACAACGATGTAAGCAGGCGGCACCACATTTCATATCAAACGGCAGCACAGACAGGGTGCAAAATATCATAAGCGATGCAGATAGGCTGGAAAACAATGGCAGTGCAATTCAGATTTTTGTCAAACTTTAATGCTGTTTTGTTCCCTTTTCCTTTTTCTAGTGAAATTAGTGCAGCATTCCTACAATCTGCTATTGTTTTCCTGGAATTGGGAGCAAGGTTATTAATTATTCACTGTTGTGTTCTCATATGAGGGGGCTATGCTTTTCACTGTATTGCCTCATAGTTCAAATACTTAAGGGCCATAGTACTCAGGCAAATTTCGTGAGGCAACATCACAGCGGTATCATTATCACAAGGCATACACTTAGGGAATTAAAAGTTTCCTGAAGAGTCAGAATGATTGGAAAGGGGCTTTTTGCTGATACATTTTCAAAGTTCTTGCATTTCATTGGCGAGAGACATAAAATAACTTTTGTTTTAGGTTTTTTTTTTTTCCAAGTGATTTTAAGCCTAAGTCTAAACAGCTTAGGCATTGTTGCAGGGAGAAAATCCTACTCGGTGGGGTGGTAAAGAGGGTGCCAAAAAGTTCATCTGGCTTGTTGATTTCATCGTGGATTATAGATATTCAAATCATGTGCCTCGTGTTCAAACAAGTGCTTCTATCAAGGAAGAAAGTTGCCAAACAGAGCTTTGTCGTGTAATCTGTATAAATTGACTACAGCATAATGAGAAAACAGGCTGTGGCCGTATTAATACAGTTTCATCCAGTCGCTTTGTATTCAATCCCCACCCAGATTTATGATGGAAATCATTGAAGAAAGCCTACTTTTGCTGCTCCGATGAAACATTTTAGTTCTATATCGAACAAAAGCTGAGGAATTTCTTTATAAGGAACTTTGTTTTGCACAAAATGATTCAAATAAATGCTCTAGCTGCCCCCTTTTTTAGGCGGGGGTGTTCTAACAAGGACAACAGCAGCATCAGTAAATGATGTGTATATTCAAAGCTGAATATTTCATGTTGATTGATCGCGCTGACTGCCACCCACCTGCTCCTCCTCCTGTCCCACCGGAGCTGGCATGAGGAGAATTCAGTAATTGAGAAGAGCAGAGCAGAGCATGGTCTCTCTTTGCTCACATATGACAGATGGGGCATCATCGCTTCAAAGGAGAGCATTTGGAAACAGGAGGAAAAGGAGGGGGCATAAGGGTGAGGGTGGTTTTCCAAGTAGCTGTGCCACTCTCTACACAGGTGACAGTTCTAAAAACACAATAAGGTTACCACCAGAGCTGCAACTGCTGGAATTACATGTACAGATGAGAAGTTTACGTCTCTGTTTAAAAAAAAACAGTGTAATCTTCAGATACCTTCATTTTTCCGCTCAGTCAGACCATCATATTTTTACTAAACTTACACATAATAGTGACTTCAAACGGTATGTGGTGTAGAAAAGACCGGACTAAAAGATATCATTAAACATGTTCATGATTTAAGCACCCTAAAAATGCCCATCTGCTGCTTTCTGTCGTGTTTCTTTTTCAGATTTCTGACTCGTTTTAACATAACTTTCTGTTATCGTTACCTCTCGCCATGACTTCGGTTACTTCACGAGTTAAAAGAGAGAGAGAGAGAGAAAAAAAGAAACAGTTGCATCCACGAGAAACGTGTCTGTCAGAGTATGTCTCGTCAGAAACTTTTTTTCTGACCTTCGTAAATGAGGGGCAGAGATTTCTCTTACCTGTCCGGTTCAGTGGTGCGCGGAGGACGACGCGACGTGACAGATGGAGTTGAGTGGAGAGAGTGATGTTGGACAGAATCACTGGCTGCTGACTGACGGACTGTACGCTCCGCACGCTTTATCATAAACGCCCAGCACGCAGTTAGGTGGCAAATCTTCCCTCCAAGTTACCGTTTACCTTCAATAAAAAATGCGTCCGAACGAGCAGAGACGAAGCCAGCCGCGCGCTTTGCTGTGTTGTATTTCCAACTGAATACAGAGGTAATGAAATCTAATTTTTTTTAATACAATTACTTGGGATACTTCGACATGTCCCGAAGCCGTATGTCTCCCTCATCTGGCCGCTGGTATGTAAGTGTAACAGACTGTCTGGCACCGTGCGTAAAATGTGCGCTGGCGTCTCCAGGACGCAGACTTCATTAATCGTTTTTCTGATGTTTCAGGGAGTCATTGGAGGGCACGTCATGCATGTTTTAAGAATCATCCGCCACAGTTTGTATTAGAAAAGGTTAGTAAATAGAGTCTTATAATTAAACAACAACAACAACAAATAAACCGTTCCTTGTTTTGAACGAAAGCTGTTGCTTCATGCTCCACGTGTTCAATGTGTTTGATGTCATATAAATAATACAAGTTAGAACTCAGTGGTTCAGTCTTTTTACATAGAAACTGTCTCATTTAGGGAGGTTTAATTAGATGCTATTTGCATCTTTCACATTTCTACCATCTGACCTTGTGGGTTATCCTCCAAGACAACGAGCAATATTTTATTTCTTATGTGAATTTATTCCAGGCACGTCCTGTGTGAGACTTTTAACCTAAAGAAAGCAACACAAGCAGTTCAGTCCAAATAATAAAACTAGAGCAACAGGTTTTCATTCATTTCTTCTTTGTTTTAAACATGTTCAAACATTATCCTTTCACTTCATCAAATATTACATTTTTCTTCCGTTGACGTGTTCAAAAAGATACAAATTTAAAGATACTAATATGAAATATTAAAACTGTATCGCATAGTACAATTTGAAAGACTATTCGGGTTGAATGTAACTGAAGTGCAGGTATGCACTAAGTGTAAACAAACTATCAGCTGAATCTACTGAAAACCATGTGGAAGCCTGAATTAACCCACATTAGGCTGACTGCGGGCAGCACAGTTGGTAGAGCTGTTACCTCCCAGCATGAAGGTTGCTGGATTGAATCCCAGCCAGGGACCTTTAAAGTTTGCATGTTCTTGCCCAGCTTGCGTGGGTTGTCTCTGGGTACTTCGGTTTCCTCCCACAGACCAAAAATATGAATGTTAGTTTAATTCGTAACTCTAACATTGTCCCTAGTTGTGAGTGAGAGAGTGAATGGTTGTTTGTCTTTCTGTGGTCCTGGGATGGACTTGCAACCTGTCCAGGCACTGTGGCTGCTGGATATGGGCACCAGTGACCCTGAAAGAAAAAAGTGGGTTAAGATAATGGATGGAACGGATCTGGAACTGTTATGATCGTAGTAATAACTCAGGCAGGAACAAAAAATACATTACAAACAAACGACCAAAAACAAATGGTTAATAAAATTGCATGATCTTGGATAAATAGAATCACACAAATTAAAGCTCAAAGAAACTTTAAGGCTTCAAGTGTCATGAAGTAAAGATTTTAAATAAAATATGTTAAAGTAACGGTAAGCAGATATCCTTGACTGCCGTTTAATCCGTTCGTCTGTCATCTGGAACCAGTTGCAAACTCTCCCTCTTCCTCTCATTCCTGAACACCTGTCTGGACAACAATACCTGCATGAATCCTTCATCACACAACGTTTTCAAATCCCCCTTAATCCCAGAAATGCAGATCTCAAGTGTGTTCTGGCTCATTACTTCATTTCTATGCAAGATTTCTTTGCAAAGTAGTCCCTGTACTCTCTAGTATATACCTTTGCAGCTTAACCTAAATAAGTCCATTGATCTGTGTCTTACCAACACAACGCTAGTATGTTAAGCATTGGCTAATCTGCCTCATGCTACCTGGATTTTCATATTGGAGAAATAATCCTGATGAAGGCCAGGAGGGGGGAGTCACCTTAAGACCTATTTAAAAGCTTCTTATCAGAAACCTGCACTCCAAACATTTACCTAAATAGGAAGTGATAGCCCTTTAACTTATAATCCATGGCTTTAATTAAAGACGAGAAATACTGTTGTGCATCATTTGGCCTGCTAATATTTAAAAGTACAGAAAAATTACAGTTAGGTCCACCATGATGACCTTTTAAAGTTGAGTAGAACAAAAAAAAAATCTTCATTTTGTTCTCTAGTTTAGTTGAGAACGATTGTTTTGGGCATCTGTGACTACAAAAATGTTTAGAAGAATTAGGTCATCATTAATGAAGCAGTAGAATCAAGTTTTTAAAAATCAAAAGCTTTATGGGGTTAAAATGAGATTCTGTTATAAAATGTACACCAAACAAAAAATTTGGTGGGTTTTTTTCTCTCAGATTTAAGTGGGGAGTTGGATTCCCAACATTATTTAACCTAATTTGTCATAAATGGTGTCATATTTCTGTGTTGCTGCCTCTGGAACTCACGGAACGACTCTAACAGATGGTAAAATCAGCATTATTGTAATCTATGTTTGTGGCAAAAGGAAAGATTTGATGTTAAACTTGTCATTTTCTTTGGCTTTTGTAAAAAGATTATATTTATTATTGCAAAATTGAACTTTGGAAGCTGTGCTACAGAGGGTTTGCAGTTATTCTGTATTGTTAAATGTTGTAGCATCAAGTCCCGTTATTGAAAAATACATTTCAAAAACTTTTTTTTCACAACACAATAGTTCAACAGTTAATGCTAAATCATACAAGGGGCACCTCTGTGGTACATGAAGCTTATTTTACTTCCTTAGCTTTTTCAAAAAGGATTTGCTCACCAGTAGGACTTCTCTTTTATGAAGTGCTCTCGTAGCAGCGTTGTCTATAAAACTCACCCCTCGTCCACATTATGAACCAGCTGGAGTTTTTACAAACGGAGGATGACATTTTGCATTGGGTTGACTCCCAGCTTTGACAAATATTTTTCTACAGAATGCCACAGTTCAAACATCGCTTTATGTTTCCAGGAATTTCAGAAACACAATTGCCCTCAACCTCCCGATCAAGTGCAAGATTTAGCCTTTTCATAACTGGGGAAATGTATCAAGAACTTTGGTTAAATTCATTTTATTTCTACTTTATATCAATAATAGGTTTTTTTTCTTTACATAAAGCTTGTTACAAAAAAGTACGTACATTCAATAACAAGGTAAGAAGGAAGTCAAAATAACGTTTCGGAAACTGCTGAGAAAACAATGAAAACTTATGTGGTAAAACCTACAGTCTCATGTCACCTGGAAACAAAGCAGCTGCAAAGTAGTCTCATAACAAACAGCTTAATGAATAAAACGGTGACTTTAAAATGCAGATAAAGATGAGCCAGGAAAACTAAAGGTGTCCACAGGTTGTTTAAAAGCACTGACAGGTATGATCTGTTCATATTCCTACAGCTGTTTTTATTATAAGGAAAAAAATAGAAACCTTTTACAACTTGAGGGAAAAAAGCTTAACTCCCCCGTACCAGAAAAAAGGATGACTTGCTTTCTCTTCTGTTTATTGATAAAAAAAAAAAAATCTTTCTTCTCAAACTTTATTTTTGCTGCAGCCTGGCAGCTTTGAACTTTGACACTCTTTTAGGCGCCTGCTGAGGCGAGGCGACGTCAGGTGCCACTTCCTCTTGTTTCCTCTCCAGTATGGTTGGAAGAGCTGGTGGGATGATGGTCAGGTGGGGGACAGCTGAAGGCATCGGGTCTTTTTCTATCACTGTACCTGAAAATGCCTTGAGAAGAGAGGAGAGGAATGACACCAGAGTGAGAAACAGGAAGATAGAGGTTTAGGTCACCATTTGACAGTTCTTATGTTTACGTAACTTCTTGGGGTAACAGTTGTGTGAATACAGACGAGACACAGACACAGGAAAAGGCATTAATCAAATAAATAGAACTAACCTCAAATCGGCTGGGCATCAGTAGCGGTACGGCCGTGGGACTGTCCTCCTCTGTGATTCCATCGCTGGTGTCGCTGTGCGTCTCGTCGTGGCTGAAGCTGCGTCCCATCACTCTGCGCTCTTCGAAGTCGGCAGCGCTGCTCTCACTCGTGTCGCTGCACACGCTGTTCTCTCGACTACGGGACTTCAGGATGGACTTTCTGGGAATGGGCTCTCCGTTCTTTACATCCACAAATAATCTAGCAAAACACAAACCGCTGTTAGGTATCATCAGACAGTGCGAGTTCGTAACATCAGGTCAGAAACGAAGTTCGGCCAAAATGATTATAACTTGGTTCCTTCTCAGCGGATGGTTTCAGTTCAAATCTCTGGCGAGCGATATGCCTTACATTTTTACCTGTAAACATCAGCTGGAGTTGTGATTTTGAGAAGTTCGTGGTGGGAGTGTCCATTACTGTGTCCATTTTTCTTTTTCCTTTTTGAATGCTCCTTCTGCTCTTTTCTTTCACTAAACTTTAACGTTGTGTTTTTTCCTGTGTTTATTCTCACCTAAAATCAATAAAAATGGAGACAACATGAAGGTAAAATATTTATAATTCAAGCTGTCAGGTTTTTTTTTTTTTTAACAAAAACAAAACACTGACCTTCTTGGGTTCAACTGTGTGAGAAAAGAAAATGGTTGGCAAACAATGGTCTTCCTCCTCATCTTCCTCATCTTCTTTTCGTTCTGCGTGTTGCTGTTTAATGTGAGGAGCGGAGCTCCAACCTGGCTTTAAACTCTGGCCGTTTACCGGAGGGGCAGCATCTGCCTCCTTCTCTTCTTCTGATGAAGAGGTTGTTGAATCCTCAGCATTTATTTGCCCGATATCAGATAATCTGAAAACAAACATTTTAAGAACCGATTAGCTTTCTCAAAATCAAATGCCATTAACGAGGCTATTAGGAGGGACAAAGTGACTGTATACCTGTCTTGCTGATCTTGGAGCTCCTCCAGCTTCTCAAGTTCATCCAACCTAGCCCACAAGTCTTTCTCAGTCAGGATGCCTTTTGTCTCTTCATCATTCTCCTCATCCTCCTCTTTAAGATCAAACACTGCATCAATCTTGGGCTTAGAGTTTGGTTTGTGAGCCATTCTTTGCTTTCCTGTTTAAGCATTCAGAACAGAAAGAAACAATTCACATTTATGTCTCAAAAAGTAATTGCGGTAAAAGAATTCAGCAAGAGTTAAAGGCTTTCTGTGCCTTCTCATAAGCCATGATTAAGTGAAATGAGGTCAAAAGAAAAAGCTCACAAAGATACCTTTTGTGACAGCGGAGTCATTGTTTCCGACCTCCTCTCTGATGTCGGCGTAGTCCCCTTTGCTCTAAATCACAAGAATGCCAAGGTCAATGCATTTGTTCCCTTTCATGTGTTGCACAATATCTTATGTGTGAGAGAACTTGCAGAAATGTTACATACAGCTGACAGAGTTTCCAAATTCTTTGAGAATCCAACTCTCGCTTCAAAGTTTTTCTTCGTCTTGGACAGATCATCTAATTCCTTCCTCACGTCTGTAGGAAACAGATGCATTTTTATGAGAACTAGCACTCGGGAAAGCTGAGTGACAAAGGCAAATGTGCAAGAACTGGCAGCCAGCAAATACTGACACATGAATAAAACATTCAACATAATGACAGGAAGCTGCAAAAGAGTTAAAATCCTAAACAAGCTGAAAAGACAGAAGAAAAAAAACATGATGACACAAACAGTTCATAATATCTTCTGCCCTGAATACTACTCCGGATCATTAAATCTTCACAACAATTAAGCCCTTTCACTAATAGCAGCAGAGGGCCCTTGTTTCCATGGCGATCGGGAGCCCCTCCAGTCAGTGCATCAACTGGAAGTGAAGAAAGGTCAAACACAGAAGGCCTGACAACTCAGCCGCTGTCTGACACATTTCAGCTAGCCATGTTTGTATTACAGCACTTAACTCTGTAATAGCAGGGAGTGGGGGAGGGAGGGGGAGGGGGTCAGGAGATGAAGGAGGTGGGGGGGGGAGAGGGGTGGCTTTGGATGGGCTGTGGCAGTGAATTTCTGCTTCACTAAACATTCTAATAATGTTCACATCAGCCCATCTGACTTGATATGAGAGTTTCCGACCTAGAATGAGCGGCATGAAAAAACAAAAAGCTACACAGCTCACGTTAAACGGAACAATACTAATGCAGCGACAGGGCTCAGCTTGACCACAAGACAGGAACTGATCTCAAGTGTTATTAGAATGTTCACAATAAAGACAGAGACAAGCGGTAGACTTCAAAAGCAAGAGAAGCACAACCTCTGAGCTCTGTAGCGTTCAACCATTCAACCACTTGTGAAATGAAATGCGCACCGTGCTTCTTGAAACAAATATTTCCTGCAGCAGCAGCAGCAACAACAACAGCAGCTCTCCGTTTCTGAGTTAAAAACAAACACTTTGCCCAAACTTATAGTAGTGGATCATAGAACTAGGTTTGTCCCTTCATGGACCAAACGTGAAGCACCACCACCCTCTGCTGGATGAACAGCAGCGTTGAACAGTCACTTTTAAACTTATGCGATGGAATCAGTTCAGAGACGACAGGAAACGGCACTCACAGTTCATCCTGTGATCAATGACTTTTCGAGCCTGCTTGGTGGAGCACTTAGCAAACCAGTTGTCACCCAGCAGCACCATCACCTCGTTGGTGTGCACCAGCTTCCCGGGCATGAAGGCCAGAGGGCCAAATGGCACCTGCTCACAGTACAGAGGGGTGAAAGGGGAAAAAAAAACAAAGAATAAAGAAAGTGGGTCAAATTAACTAGGTGGAAGAAAGTCAGCATGAAAGTAGAGCAAAAGGGAAAAAAAAATGGTGCCGTGACAAGAGCTTTGAGGGTCAACGCTTACCATGATGTCATAGGACAGTTGATCTGGAAGAGTTGTGAGGCGATCATTTAGGGCTTTGTAGTCATCCGACACCTTTTTCCTGTAAAAATGATTAAAACAGTCAAATAAATGTTTTATGGTTCAAGTTAACAACACTCTTACTGCTACCCAGATTTACATTTTTTTAATTAAAACATTTGAAAGAAGGTCAAAATGGGTACAATGGGAAACAAAAAAACAGAGAATACAGAAATGACTGCTTATTAGGAGAAGAAGATTAAAAAGTAGCTGTTATTATTAATAGTATTTTTAAAAATTCAAACAGAAACTAACATTGTGAGAAATGTGAGAGGAGTAATAATTGGGCAGCATGACAGCTCAGTGGTTAGCGCTGATGCCTCACAGCAAGAAGGTCCTGGTTTGAACCCGGGGTCTTCAAGGGGAGAACATGTACATTGGACCCAGATCGGTTGGGAAGCAACAGCTCTAACCTCTGCTGCCCAGACAGTCCCTCAAGTCCATTAATTAGGTTCACATTTCCATCTTGTTTCTTTGTTTCTCTCAAAATCTTTCAGTAAAACAATGTAAAGGTAAAGTATCAGGAGATATTTCACTGTTGGTATTTGCATCACAATGGGCTGTATTCCCTTCCAGGAGCTCACATGTGCCAATTCTGGATTACCGTATTATTTATGGCAAACAAAAACAAAACATTACAATGGATCTTGCATTGACCGGTTGCTCTTTGCTACATGTTCAGTGTAACATATCTATATGAAAAATTCCAAACTGACAGAATTAAAAAAGCTTTTGTTATTTTTAAAAATTTAAAAGCAGTTGTTTAAAGACACTCTTTTGCTTTAAAGCCCTAATTATAGCAAATTACCTTCAACAGTCACATATTTACAGAATAAGATCTACCTGTGTATAATCTATAGCCTCAGTGCACTTGTTCTGAAAGGCTCCCTGAGTCTGAAACAGCAGGCAGCAAAATCAAGAGTAAGGAACTTTTGTTAGGACAAGAATAGATTAGGCAGCATTGAAATCTAGATACATGATTCTAAAAGCAATCCAATCTATTAAAAAATGGCAATATGGTACACAATAAAAACAATATCCAAAAATCATAGTCCAGAGAAAATAGGCATTCTTCAGAGAAAAGTTTTTTTAGTAGTGTTTTTAATTATTTAAACTAAGCACTTGCTGAAACAGGCAAGTTAAATGTTTTCTCTTAGCCAATAATACCAAGCTGTAACAATTACTGTCATCACCAGCGCCTGCAAAAATGGTCAGAACATGAAGGGGAAAAAAGGATTGTGCAATGAATGGTAGCTCCTGGGAGTGGTAAATGCTTGAGCACAACCAGAACCAGAACTTGAACAACCTGAAAGTGCTGGAAGATAAAATCCAAGGAGCAAAATAAAAAATCCAAAATACTTGGAGCTGTCAATTCAGCATTAAGACACTGCACTTTTTTGTTTTTGGATGAACACTTACGCTGACAAGTTATTCATTAATTTTTTTGCCTACTGCTTGTTTTTCATGGTTGTAGGGAGGACACATTCATCAAATGCTTAAATTTTACAAGGTTAGTAAAACAAAAACAAAACAGAAGAATCACAAGAAAAACACTTTGTCAAAGTACTACGAAGCTTAATCAAAGACATTCCATTTTCAAACGTTTTTTTAAATAATGCTTACCAGTGCTGGATCCGACTCTCACAGTCCGACACCACCTGTTTTAGAACAAACATTTTGAGTTTGGCTTTAAAATGAAAGTGAATACAATTTACACAAGCCTCTATGTGTAACATGCAACTTTTTTTTCCCATTGAAGGTTCTCACTGCAATGTCATGGTTTGTTAAAAAGAAAAACAGAAAAAAATCTGCACAACTTGATTCTCTCATTGATGGTTAATGTGTCATTTAGATTAAAACTCTGTACACAAATCTGAGTGGCTGTGGATTGACATGTTTAGCTACAGAATCAGCCAAGATGACTGACAGTGGGTCGACAACAGCGACGTCCATGGAAGAGTCACTCGGGATGGAGAAGTCTGACAAGTTTGATATATTAGTATGTATTTAGACTCTGATTTTATTAAAACATGCTAATAAAAATATGTTATGCTGAAATGGTAAACTAGTCTAGATATTTTCCAAAAGCTGAGACTTTTGATTGCGAAGCTGTGTTTTCCCTTTTTTCCCCATAAACAGCGGATTCACTCAATTCTCACTACAGTCTTCTTTGAGATGTTTGTCCAGTTCTACTTCACCTAGCCTAATGTAGTACAACTGTGTGACTCCATTGTTCTGACAAGTTTAGCAAAGTGTAGTGTTTACAGTGAGTACGTACCCGCATTTTAGATTGCATATCAATATATCTGGAAAATTACAGTTTTTTTTATAAATGGCACCATTTAATATAGTTCGGACTAACCTTTTTAATGTTTGATTTCATAGTTTATGGTAATACCCTCATATAAATGTCTGTAGCGAGAAGTTGACAGTAAAACAGAAAAAAGTCAAACTGCTGTCAGAATAAGGGCTAAGACCAAAACATCTGCATCTTTACATTTCAAAACTATCCAACAATTAGTTTCATGTATATTGTTTAAATGTATAACTTGCTGTAACTTTTTTACAGTGCAAAATCCACGGTTTAACCGACTTCCTTGGTCGGGTGCAAACGGGGGGCGTATACTTACGAAATTTTATTCATCCAACTTTCTTGCCTAATAACAAAAATGCATTAATTTCTGAAAACTTGAAGCTTAATTCTTCCGTCAGTTTGGAAATGATAGCTGTAGCACGTGGAATGGATGCAAAGAGACGAAGTTTACCAACCGAACACACCTCCCTCTTCCGTTTAAAGAAAACCCGAGCACGTGACTGGAGGAGGAAGCTTCTGGAAAACTGATTGAAAAACAAACAAAAAAACTGCAGCAGGGAAGGCTTCAGCACGAGCCACTTGAAGTTCAAAAAGTCCCAACTGATCCAGCCGCGTGGCTCGGTTCGGTTCAACTGTGCTAACATCACGGGTTCTGCCTCCTGAAAGCAAAACTCATTCGTGTCAACAATCCAAAATTACCTTTTCGTGTTCCTCCCGGAGCCTCCCTACATTCACTGCACCTTCCTCAGCCATTGTCGAGCCACGTGCAAAACAATCAATTTAAATGCTTTGTGACCCACAAAACAAAGCTCAGGGGTTGTTGTGAGTCCTAAAGAAATGTTTATGAATCCAACAACAGCAGCTGTTCCTGGACGCCGTTCTGCACGTGTTCATCAATGAAGCAGCGATGGTGGTCCACACGTCCGGAGGTGATCTCATTTCAGGGTTTCTGCATGATCCCCAGAAAACAAAATATCCACCGTTTCCAGATCCCGAAGGTTAGCTAATAATTCTCCTCGTCACTCTGGCTGCGCCACGCACTCCAACACCGAGCTCACATGGGCACAGAACATCCGGTTTGAATTTTCAATGTAAAAAAAACAAGTTACAGGTGGACGTAAAAAAGTGTAAATATACGCCGCAAAAATATAATTTGGTTATTTTACGTGGGACAAAAATGCACTGTAAGAAATAGAGATGTTTGGGCAATTAACTCAGATTTTTATACAGAAGTTTTCTTCCCAGCATTTTTTAATCCTTTTATTGTGGAAATCCAGAGCCATAATTTCCGTTAAACAACCTAAAAAGCAAAACTTGACGTCACTGCTGTGCTCTGTCTGGCGGTGTACTCTGGGTAAAAAAAAATCGCTTCCAAAAATGTAAACAGTCTTCATCTAGTGAGACGATGAGGTTAAATCCAGTAACATTATTCATCAGAGCGTCGCAGAGTTACCGAGAACTCTATCATAAAAAATCAGGAGAATCTTTCCAAACAGAAAATAACAACAACAACAAAACCATCTTTCACGAAAATTGCATCAGCGGCAAATCTCATAACGCTTGTGTCTTGCCAAATGCTCATGAATTCAGCATATCCATTTCTCCCATCAGGCATTGCGACAAGCTAACCATAACGGACATGAAAGATTCAGCTCAGAAAGCATGTCCAGCAGTTGGAGGAGAGCCGAAAATAAGCTCTAAGGATTAAACTTCACAGAAAGGTAGATAAATAATATTTACTATGTTTTAATTCAACAGTTTGCGTCTTAAGTTAAATATTTTACTGAGAAGAGCAGGTTAGCCTTTGATTCACGATGCATTCTGACGCAACATCAAGTAGCATCATAAGCTAAATATGAAAAATAGATAAACCAGTTAAAAGTTTAATTCACAGAGTATGCTTTATCTTATATCTTTATAAAATGCTCTGACTGTCAGTGTCAGAAAAAATAGTTGTAAATTGTAGTAGTAATAAAAATAAACGTGATATCCTGTCACCTGTTCACAGTATTTTTCCAGCGTATGTTTATAAACTGTTGGAAGTTAATGTAAGACTCACTAAAAACTTAAATCATTTACATTTTTTAAATACATTTTTTCATATCAATCAATCACATTTTATTTGTATAGCACATTTCAGCAGCAAGGCATTTCAAAGTGCTTTACATTATATCAAACA
>JAVKLF010000011.1:16119811-16129898 GCA_034783495.1 Millerichthys robustus | reverse complement strand
TCTTATGCTGCTTAAACGACTGCGTGCTGCAAGGAAACGACGCGATGCGGAGATGGCTGCTTTGTTGCGACTGACGGCGGCTACGACTGCGGCCACGACTGAAGCATGGCGGCTGTGTGCCGTGTTTTTCAATACTCGCTGGGTGGACCATCTCGGGAAGGGCGGGTAAAAATACTGAAACTGACCAATCCTGCCGCTGTGTGCCTTGGAACCGCCACGCCCCAAACGGTGCGGAACCAACAGAACCACCTCGGAGGTGGTACTGGAACCGGTCTTGAGAGGAGAGTCGGAACCGCAGTGGAAAGACTGAAAACTGGTGTGGGGTGGAACCGGGTCGGTGGAAAAGCGCCTAGTGGGTCATCACAATCCTGCTTACAAAGCATTTTTTGACAATAGAACAAATATATCTGGTAAATGAGAATGCATTCTGAATTGCAACTTTGGACCTATTTAGTCCTATGAATGGGTTTATGGGATGTGTGCATTCTCATTCTGAGTTCTTGGATAACATCCTGCTGAGAAGACAAAAGTGTATTAGCCAAAACAGATTGTGGAAAAAAAATCTCAACCTCCATTCTGACATCAAGTCAGCTAAAATTGTTACTTTTAATTTCCACTTATTCCAACATATGTTGAATAGACTACTTGTGTGTTTGTTGCAAAAAGAAATAAAATGACAAATGTATAACTCGTATTATTTTAACTCCAAACTCTGAAGTATGAAGATGGTTCGTGCTATAGAGAACCTTTTGAATTATTGTGGTTAGATGTTTAAAAGCATTGAAGGGGGGCTTCGCCATTCTCAAATCGTTCAGTTAAATTTGTAAAAAAAAAAATCCGTTTGACACCTGAATTGTTCTTAGCATGAAGTGCAGATAAAGCCTCGCTATGATCAAAGGGAGATGCTTGACGGGAGTCAAACACCAAAGTAACTGTGTCTTTCATTTCAGATATTTGCCTGTGGGGTCTTAGTTATCTGTCAGTTTTTAGATCATGCTCACAATAAGACAAATAATCAAAACGTTTTGAGAAAAACTTATTTTAGTTTAGGTTTTGTTAATAACTTTTAGTGCAACGAACAGCTGCTTTACAATATGAGAATGTTTTGAAACATCCATTAGTTGTTTTAAGCCCAGCTACTATGAAGGACTTTGCTGAAGCAGTCAACGTGTGTGGTAATAAACGTATCCCTAAAACAATGTTTATTTTTTATAACAGTTAACAAGTTCTTCATAACAGAACTTTCAAGCTGCAATTCTTTAAATGTAGTTTCTAAAATTAGCAAAGATCTCCACACGTCTTGAATTTTATGTGGGTAAATATACCATATTTAATAAAGTATTTGGTAAAATACATTAATGCTAAAGTTGCATGTATGATTCTAAGTCATTTAGTCAGTTATTTTTGCTGACCTGTTTAAAGTGTAACCAAGCCACTATATATTGTATTATCACGGCTCATAAATGCGTCCAAAACAAATGGTAATTCAGTATGACTGAAATATAAAATCATTTCCTCATGATGTAATTTGTTTGATGGCGTAAACAATACAACAGAAATCAGAAGCTTTGTTAAAACTCAGACTAGAAAGTATTGTTGAGAAAATATTTTTGACTTACCATGTGGGTGGCCAGCATATGAAAAATGGTTTGGAGAGGAAATCATTTGCAGTGAACAAACATCAATCATATATGGATTCAGGGCTGAAACAAGGCAGAAAATAAATGTTTACATTTGTTTGAATGCAGTTGCAGCAGTCTTTAAAAAAAAAAAAACAGCCCCAAAGCACCAGACCTGTACTGTCCTCTGACAGTTGGTTGTCTTTTTGCTTTATAGATATGTCAGCTCAGAACTACATCTCCTATTGTTAGTCCTTGACTTAAAAAATGAAGGATTTAATAAGTTTTCCTGTTCAGTCATGAGTGTAATTGACTCAAATGATCCAGTTCCATGTTCCAATGTTGTTTTAATCCCCATACCCTCTGGAGATGGGAACAGTTATAAAGTTTTACCTGGTCATTAAAAAGCCTGGGCTCTAATGTAGTTAGATTTTGAATCACCCTCATTTTAATTTGGACAATGGCTTTAAGTTATTTAAATTAATGTTTTAAGTTCCTAATTTTGTTCAAGACTAATAGGCTGTTGAAATCTCACTTTTTACACTCTTTATGGGGTTAATTCTGTTTAAAAAAAATGAAATACTACAGTACATATTCACTTAAATTCAGTATTGCTTTGATTTTGTTAAAACTGACACCTTAAAGTTGGAAAATAAAGCTGAATGATTTCAATGAGCATTTGTTTTCCTGCATTTATAAAAGAAAATAAAAACCTACATGAGTACTGCATTTCTCCTGGAAGGCTTGTGATATTTGATCATCTTGTGATACTGTCATTAAAAGTCAGACTGAATGGGATTTATAATTACCCCATCAGTGATGTAAGCAAAACCAGTTGTTAACTTTTTTTTCTGCGGGCAGTTAAGGAATATCTAAAGACATCTTTTTTTAATCTGTTAAGCAACTTTGTCTGTGAACAATAACGTTTGTCATGGAACTCGCATTCTTATTCTTTTGTGTATGACAATGGCCACACAGTATTATTGTTTTAATTTAATTTTGTTACATTGTTATGGTTTGTTTTACTTGTGGACCCCAGGAAGTATAGTCTTCACCTAAGTGAGGACTTTTTGGGATCTGTTTTAATAAACAAATAGAAGCAGAACAACGATTTGCAAAGATTTGCAATAACCTTTAGCGCCACCTTCAAAATAAAACATTACCTGCCTCATTGGTGTCTATCCTATTTAGATTACGTACTTCATTAATCTGTTTCCTCTGCTAAAGATGGCTGGCTTAGGCTACTTTCCTTTAGGGGAAATCAATTATACAAAGCCTGGGCAAGATGGAACATGCAGAAGAAGCAACATTTGTGTGGTGTGCATCTGTCAGACCTCCATTCTTCTTCTGAGCAAGAAATTGAAACAAGTGCTTTTATTGCATAATTCTAAAAAAAAAAAAAAAAAAAAGATCAGGAATGGTAACATATCTGCACATGAAACTTTTTTAAAGAGAAGCTTGTCCTGCCTTTTTTTTTTTTTAAGAAATTGAGAGCCCACGTCTGTATGAGCTGTCAGGTTTGTTCTTTAACTCTTCATGATAGAAAACAGGTTCTACTCATCTGGAAGTTTTTTTTCAGCTTTAATGAAACACTTGAGACTAGTTTAGTCAACCTTGCCAGCCTCCTTAAACATGTTAAGGAGAGTCATAACTAAAGAATAATGAGCTGCTTTGACTTGTTCAATAATTCCCCTGTGCAAAACTACTGTGCCAAAATGACTTGTCCTGTTGATTATTTATGTTTCTACTAGTAGCCTTTTAGTGTTCTGAACTTTATCAGTGCCTTTACTTCATGCAGGATGTTTTTTTTTGTGTGTGTGTTTCTGCAGCTTTAACCATTCTCCATATAAACTATATTTTGTTACCACTCAAGACTTTAGCTTCTTCCTGATGTGTATTTTTTGTCTTTGTGTGTCTGTAGAGATCAGGGCACAGTTGGTGGAGCAGCAGAAATGTCTGGACCAGCAGACAGAAATGCGAGTCCAGCTACTGCAGGACCTTCAGGACTTTTTTAGAAAGAAGGCAGAAATTGAGATGGAATACTCCAGAAACCTGGAGAAACTGGCTGAACGCTTCATGGCCAAGACCCGGAGCACCAAGGATCACCAGCAGTACAAGTGAGGCGATGTTGTTTTCTTGAATGTTTTTCTACTCTCAGTTCATTTCTGTCATTAAACAAGATTAAAAATGTTTTTTTAACTACAGCTGTGAGATAAATTTTGACTTTTGCAACTCTGTGAGTGCAATAGAGATTATAGGGGTCAAGTTTAGATTTTTTTTTTGGCTACTTCACTCAAAATATGTGCTGTGCAGTGTACTGAAAGTAGGCATGCATATGTGTGATGAAGAGCAAAAGCCATGTTACATATTTGACATGTGCACATTTAGAAAGTTGAAGACTATTTTAAGCTTTTTGTATATTTCACTCTTTCCTAATTTCTTATCTGGCAACCCAAACCAGCATTAAAACTGCAGCGGTTTTATGTAAACATGTTTTAATTATGCTGATTCTCAAAAATAAACAGAAAAAAAAAAACACTATTGTTTCCAGAGACCATTCTAGTACAAATTAGGTTGTGTAAGTTTGGTCATGGAAAACAAAGTGGACAATAAAATTACAGAAGGAACCAAAAATAAGATGTGCTTTTGCCCTTTCTGTCTGTTAACAAAACCATGAACTCCATCTGAAACTTAAATGGTTCTAACAGCTGTGTTCTCCCCGGTCTGTGACAAGCAGCACAAGGGGCTCCGGGTTTTTCACTGTGATGTACTGTCTCGTCACCACATTCACAGCATAAACATTTGGCAAGTTGCTATGAACGCATTTCTTAAGTAAATATAGGACATTTGGAAAAACATAAAAAACTTTCTTGTGAGTTTTAAATCATGTGTGCCCCAACATTTGTTTTGGTCATTCCCATGAACAGACCGTATGGCCTCAGTATTCCCAGGAGTTTTCTTGTTAGGCAGATTTGTTTGTGGTGTGAAGGAAGATGTTTTTTTTCTGTAACTTCTAGCCAGTTAGCATACAACAAAACAAAAGCAAAATGCAAACGCAGGTAAAAGTGGTGATTAGTCTAAAAAGGCTGCGTTTAGAAACGTGACTCCGGTATCTTGTCAAGTTGAATTTTATTTGTTTTTTTTCAAACTGCTTTGATTTTCTTCATTGCTCCTCACATGGTGTTTGTTTAAACTGCTGCTAAGTAACGAGGCAGGCCACAGGTAGAGGTTGGTGCCTTTGTGGTCCCACATTCTTGTTTAATTAACTCTACTGCTGGTGGAGCTACATAAACTTTATATTACAGTGTCTCGTTTTCAAGGAACAAAAGTTATCATTCGTGTTACTGCGTGAAAGTATGCTGTTGCTGTTGGAAGGCAAAAAACAAAAATGCTCACAATTTCTTATGTTGCGCTAATAAAAACCTAAAGCTGCATTTCTCACACTGCTATGAGCCAGGAAAACATTTTGACCCAGCAGGGGTTCTGTCCATCATCCTTCTCAGGAGTGAAATCCATTCTGCTGTGACTGTCAGAAATCACAGCCTTTCCTCCACTTGGGGGGTATTCCAGTGACTCATATCTTGAGAGGAGTGAAGTCTGCCTCAGGGGAGCATCCTGCTCAGCTGGACTTATGCAAACTCCAACAACAACAAAAAAGAAAGTCTGCCATTTTTTAAAATGCCTAACCAAATTTCTAAACGAAAGTAACCTCAGTTTCTTTGTGCCGTGGTGATCACATTACTTCAGTAAACACTGTAAGGTCTCCATCACTACAATTTATAATGAACGATTGTTATCAGCAATTGACAACTTCACTGTTTTTCCTCCTCTGCTGATAAAGAGCTCTTGTTTCAGGACCTTGCATATGAAAGTGGTAATTATTTCTTCTTTGTCAGCATCATCAGCTGTATGAGAGTACATGTCTATTGACACTGACCCAGTTACTCACAGATTTGCACAGCATGAATGGATAGAACACACACCTATGCAAACATGGACAGAGGAGAAGTTGCTAATGAGTTTTCTACTTTATCTACTGCTTCTCTGCAGATATTATTTTCCTCTTTTAAATCTGCGTTTCAGCCTCTTGAGGGTCTAACTACATTTTGAAATCTGTCTGACCCAGTTCCTGCCCTGACTGAGGGGGGAAATGATGATATTGAGAGATTTTCCTGCCATTATGTGAGGTCTGAGAGGGTGTTCTGTTGTAATGGCCTGTGAGTGAGTCCTGCACTTGCCTTCTTTTGTCATCTTTTTACTGCAGGGCTCATGTTTGAATTAATAAAAACTAATTCAAGTAGTTGTTTTTTAATACCGGTAATTAAAATACACAAGAAGAAACGGTTTCATCAAATGAGTGCATAAAACTGTTTTTAATCTAATCTCACTAGATAATATTTTAGGATATTGCTGGATTTACCTAAAGAAAATGTTGCAGTTTTTACTGACGGTCTGTTGTTGTGACTCAGTTCAGTGTAAACGTGTGAGAGGTTTTTTTTTTGTGTGTGTGTTTTTTTATTCAGCCCAATATACATTAAAAAAACCCTTACTATGCAGACACCGGTCATGTGTAAACAGAGCCGTAGTACCATAGAAAAGTTCACTCTCTGGTACATACATGTAGAAAACAATACAGCAAGACTCATATCACTTCTAATTTATTTATTGACTATTTGTGCGTGTGGGTGTAGTTTGGCCTTTTTCAAATGGAGTTCCTGTTTTTGCACAGTGTCAGGGAACATTTCAGCTGACTGGAATGCCAGCATCAGTTATTCATTTGCTTCGTTTTTGCTCTCCCAGCAGAGTTGTCGCCGGTGCTGAAGGCTGGTTCAGGGCCGAATTCAGTGCAGAGAGCAAATTTTCACCTGTTGTGTTGACAAGTGCTGCCTGTCAGTGAAAACTTACTTTGTGACCAGGGAGCAGAGGCGAGTCTCCATATGGTTCCTGCAAGACTCGACCTAAGACCCAACCTTTTCAACCTCTCACACGCTCGTGCGCGCGCACACAAACACATGTGCGTGCTCATACACATGTTCATATTAAGTGCTGCGTTTTTGCATGCTCAAGGAATGTTACAGATTAACTCAAAGGAAGTCTGCCTGCAGTCTGGTGCTTACACAGGGCCCCAGCTCACTGTGGCCTGGACAATGTCCTACTGTTAGCTTGAAACCAGCCAGCACACGGTGCAGGAAACGTCTCTCAGACGCCTCTATTTTTTTTTTTTTACATTATTTTTAATATTTTCTATTCTTACCTCTTCACTTCAACTTCTTTTCCTGTTGCTTTTTTCCACAGACTCTGTTCATTTCAACATTAATTTAAAAATAAATGTGTGGTTTCCATAGTTGTTTCATAATATTCTATTGTTCAGTTGCTAAACATGGTTTGTCTGCAGATTTGCAGTCTGAATGTAGTGTCCACCCCAGCACCAAAACTGTATTAAAGTAAAAAATGACCTTTTTGCCTTCCTGTACTAAGCCTGTTATCTCGACACCTCTGACCAAAATATCTAATTATATAGATTAAACAGCAGTCTTGTTAATGTAGTAGAGTCCAATTTTCAAATCCTTATGTGCCTTTAACCAGAATATGGGTTAGCAATGGTGTTCCACATAGGGCTCTGCATTCATAATACAGTACATTTGTTTCCATTGTTTTGTTGATTACACCCTCCTTTATTATCAAAACATATGAAACCAATGAGGTTACAGTGGTACTGAAAGGTGGATGTTTGTCTTGGAGCCACAAAGGCCTGGATGGTTTCAATTTCTGAAACGCACTGTTTTTGTCTCTTTAAATCTAAATCACCATATAACCACAAATTGTTGTTATTCAATACAAAATGGTTTTGGCATCCAGTGCTGAAGTGAGGAACCTTGAATCACTTTTTAGCAGAATTTTTCATTTCCCTATTTTCCAGGCTTTTGAGTTGGCCTCTTTCATTTTTATAATGTAACAAAAATCTGGAATATTACAATATAAAGCTTTGCTGAGCAACTGGTCTATGCATCTGACCAAGACTTTTGCAGTGTAATTTTTGCTGAGCGTTCAAACAATTCCCTGCAAATCTTTCAGTTAATCCAAAGCGCTGCGACCACAGCCCTGAATGGAACCACAGAGAGCGAGCGAGAGAGAGAGAGCCAGAGAGAGAGATCATATTTCTACTACTTTAGTGTTATTATTTTCATAGAGTATGGCATTTATTTTCTTTCCTGGCATCTCATTGTTTCCTATTGTCCATTTAGAAAAGACCAGAATCTGCTGTCACCGGTGAACTGTTGGTACCTGCTGCTGAACCAGGTTAGGAGGGAAAGTAAGGACCATGCAACACTGAGCGACATCTACCTCAACAACGTCATCATGAGGTTCATGCAGATCAGTGAGGACTCCACACGACTACTCAAGAAGGTGAGGGTAGAAATATTGTGACATGCAAATAGAATTCAGTAAATTCAGTTTTATTAATTAATGGAATTGCCTTTTGTAAACACTGTGACTGCAACTTGCATGATTTTTTCCCCTCTCCACTCCAATCATCTGTTCATAGTGAAGTTTCTCTTATTAAACTTCCTTTGAAGAATGTTTATGTTAGACCTAAACTTGTAGTGGTCCGATTTGACTATTTTTAATGAAGAAAGCAGCTGAACTCGCCACTAATACAATCCAGATTTTCATAGGATCTGATCAAACAGCAGTCTATCCAGTCTCCAGTCTTTCATTTTTCATTAACCCATTCATTTGACATCAGTGTATATTTAGTTGTTCAAATCTGCAGGATATTATATTCAGCTCTACGTCTGATGGGATGTCGCTCTGCTTGGCCCCCGTGGTTTAGTTTTTCAGAATTAGAGTAATGCTGTAGAACCTTGGTCACCGCACCTTCAGATCAGTTTGCCTCCACTCTCTCATGGTTTGGTGACCAAAACCAATTCGCTGCTTTTTTTTTGCTACCACAAAGATGACAACTCCCTAACAGATTATGAGCTCCTTGCAGCAGCAGGAGTCACACAAACCCACCGCAGAGCTAAATTATAAAGTGCTTTTTTTTTAGTAGAGTTGCCTCTGTGTCAGTGTAGATCACACACAGTTTAGTTTCTCTCCTCTTCCTCTTGATCTACTTAAGTTTCTGCTTATTTTTAAAAGTTTACCTTCATATTTAATATGTGTCCTATTAATTTGTTTTTTTTAAAGTCCTGTGTGATTGTGGCTTCATCTGATTGTAAAAGGATTTAGTTTGAATACACAACAAAACCTCTAGCATACATTTTTCTAATCCTTATGGTTCTGCTTAGGAAGCCAGCTGTGAAAAATTACTCATTTTTAAGTGGTTAGTCACGCTGAAACACCCCCCCCCCCCCACACACACACACACACACACAACATTTCATCATATTTCCAATAATCAACTTCCTTTAATGTTAATTCACATTTTGGTATAACTCTGAAAACTTTTTAAGTATTAATAGGTTGGGGTATAGATGTATACTTGTCTCGTCATTACCTAAATCACTACGCCGGTGGAATCTGAAGTTCAAAACCACATTAAGGAATGCTTGTCCCTTTAAAGTTTGAAGTTTCTTTGTGGATCCAGGTGACATTTTGCAGACAAGCAGCTGCCTGGTGGGAGGCCACAGCTCGCCCTCTAATTAAAGCATCCCTGAGCTTTTTGATCTCAGCAGAGCTGCCATAATGAGGCACAAACAACAGAGAAGTCTCCCAATGAGTTACGTGGGGTTCCTTGCGGAGTTGAGGAGACAGCTGTACTGTTGTCGTCCTTCCAGCACATCAAAGACCCGAGCTTTGTTTCCTCTTGTATATTCAAGGTCCATGCTGAGTGATGTAAGCACAGAGAAGGACCAAAAGAATGGCCCTGGTTTCTTCATCAACACCCTCTGATTGACCTGTTTGATGTCTGACTTTTTTTTTCTCCAGTGCTTTAAGAACGTTTTTTTTTATAACAGCAACCAAAATATTTATTTATATTTATTTAGAAACATTTTTTTATACAAGAGTCAAGCAGTGGTACTCTGTTTTCTATTTTTATCTTTCTTTACACTTGAATAGATCTGATCATATGTATTAAATTTTCATAATTCATACATATGTTTTATTCTGCCCTGTTGTATTAATGAACGTCACATTCTATGAATATTCTGTACTTACGAGGTGTATTTTCTAAAACCTGAGACCGCTTTGAAAATATTTTCCAACAGGCAAACGTCTCGTGAACAGCGGCAAAAAGAAAAAGTAGAACTGGTTGATTTCTCTTCAGCTGCTTTAGTTGCGGGGTCCTGGTTTCACATTTATATCAAACCATATAACAGTTTGTTCAGACACACCTATGAAATTGATAGTTGATGAACAGATATAACTGAATTTTTTTTCCAATTTGACCTCAATTATTCTGTTTTTATTCTGCTCATTCTTAAAATTGTCTTTGATTGCTTATCTGCTGCAAATCGTAGTCC
>JAVKLF010000011.1:16087265-16099788 GCA_034783495.1 Millerichthys robustus | reverse complement strand
AGACAGTTTGGGACTTGGGTCTTTGCTCATTTCCTCCTCCTGTCCTGCATTAACAAGATTTTCTCTTCTTGTTTTTGTCATGTTTTGGTTTACAGTTTAAGCATCTTTGACAGACTGAGTTGAAGATTGTTCCTTTATTCCAAATGACATCAAAGACTTTGATTCAATTTACGTGACAACAAGCAGTCATCCCAGTCAAAAAAAAAATTGTTACATCATCCAGCTGCACATAGATCTTCACATCAACCTTCATATTTCAACTTTTGTTGATTTTTTTAGATGCATTTTGTGTTTGCGCCTATTGCAAATTAGTTGTAAACAAATCAATTATATAATTAAAAGCATGGAGTGAGTGCCTGTCCAGCACGGAGTTGCAACTTACATCAAAGCAGATCAAGAGTGGAGTAAGTGCTTAAGAAGAGGTTGCTCTATGGCTTCTCATCTAACCTCCACATTAAATGTGTGGCTCATTAGATAAACTCTTATTTATTAAAGATAGGTTGCTTATAAATGATAGAATTCAGATACAATTTAGTAACACAAATAGAATATCAAAATGATTTTGGACAGAATGTTTATACAAACTTGTAGATGGTTTCTCTATAAACCACAATCCTAATTGTTATAAGAGTCTCAGCATTAATAAACAAATGAGGTGACTTCAGCTCAGTCCGTCTCTAGAGCTGGATAAAGCTTTCACTTTGTATCCAAAAAGTTTCTCCTTTATTTAAACTGTGTGTGTGCATGTTTACATTTGACATAATGTTGCATCACTTGTTAGAGCCCAACAAATACCTGGTCACCACAGTTGGTCCGCATGGGACAATAACAGTTTACATGCTCTCTAGGAAAATAAGCATAAAGAACTTTAAAAACACAAAAGTGCTTATTTTTTTGTTAAATATTTACTTATGATATTTAACATTATAGTTATGATTATACACGTGCCTCAAAATGTTTTAGTAAGCATACATGTCAGTTATTGTTTTGATTTAATTGGACAATACGAAAAATAAATTAATCTTTTCAATTATAGAAAAAATATTTCATTGTCCTACATGAGGTAATTGGTATGGCTCTTGCTTGTGTTTTTGTGATCAAATTATATGTACAACCTTGGAAATACATAGACTGTTGTGCTTTTTTTCCTCCACAGGACTCTGGACAAGCTATCCCACGAGTGGTTGAAAGTTGTATTCGCTACATAAATCTGTATGGTGAGTTATGTACAGACAGCTCCACTAAGCCTTCTGACCTGATCTTAAGCTGCTTTTACATTGTCCACTCTCAGCACAAGTTGGTTTGCCCTCATTTGTTCCGACCGGGCCTGAAACGGTCTCAGTAGTTTTCCCTAATGAGTGCGGTCTCAGTTTGTGCAGTTCTTCTTCCCATGGCTGCCCAAAACTTACCACCAACAAGTAAATAAAACAGAAAAAAGGTCACGAGACATTCACCTTTCTCTGTCAGTGTTTCCAATGGCCGAATCAAGGCTGCCTTTTTTCCTCTACTGATCTGAACCTATAAATCGAGACCATTTGGTCTAGCTCTGTCTGATTTCTGTCACCGTAAAAGCAAGGAACCCCCAATGAAAAGGTGAACCGGGCCAACTCAGTAAGGGCCGAGTTGAGACCGTGTAAAAAAGCGGTTAGTGTTTTTGTTTTGTGAAATTTCTCTCATAACCCAAATGTGACTTGTATATTCTTAAGGATAATCTTGTTTTAGTGACACTTGGCATAACAGCAGCACTTTAATTGTTTGGGTGTGTTCATAGTGTAGTTTTTTTTAACTTGATGTTTATTTCAGTTTTTCATTGTTACGGAGAAACACAGATTTCATCTTGTTTATAGAAGTGCAACAATTTCCACTCAGCCTGTGAGAGAGGCAGCTTGGACTAGTTTGAAACAAGGAATGGTTTAAAAGTCTGCTTTTAATTAGGATTAGAAAGGAATTTTAGAATTTTGTCTTGACTCCTGACCTTTCCCCTCATTAACTCCCAATTCTTGTTGGAAGACACTTAGTAAAGCCTGATTGTGGTCTCACTAAGTGTTGTTTTTAATTAGCAAAGTGAAGGGGTTTGGCAAGCAGGATGTGTCTTTAGGCCCAGCTAAGAGGGAGAATGTTTTGTGTTGGTTTCGTTTTTGCTTTTTCTCACCTCCTATTTTTCCTTTTCCCCTAAGTATTTTGTTTTATTATTTTTTTCTGAAGGCCTCCAGCATCAAGGAATCTTTCGTGTTTCTGGATCCCAGCTGGAAGTCAATGACATCAAGAACTCATTTGAAAGAGGTACATTTCTCTAAATTATTCCTACATTCTGTGAATACATGTGTGATTTTCTAATTATTCAATCAAAACGATTGGCTCAACTATAAGTTTATTCTGCATAACACAGCATATTAACCCCTTGAACCACATGGCCTTTTGAAATGTTACCCACTGTATTTAGGTTTTCACATAAATTCATGTGGATTTTTAGTTGTTACACTTTTCCTAACTTAAATATAACCCTAACCTAACCTTGTGTTTTTAGGAAATGACCCGCTGGCTGATGATGCAAACAATCATGACATCAATTCGGTGGCTGGTGTTCTCAAACTGTACTTCCGTGGTCTGGAGAATCCTCTTTTCCCCAAGGAAAGGTTCAACGAGCTGCTGTCGTGCATCAGTAAGAAAACATATTAAGATTGTTACTATGATATGCTTGTGTATTTCATAACTACAGGCTTCCTGTTCAGGCTATTTCTTTATTTAAGCTCTCTGTAACCTAAACATGTTTAAAATTCAAGCAACAAGACTGTGTGATTTATGCAAGGAAACTGAAACCCCCCTGCAAACATTTTAACACCTTTTGATGCTGTTCCCCAGTTCGTCGCTAACGCTCACAGCACAGTGAGATATACTACCTTAAGAGACACACAGCTTCAAGCTTTCCACACTTGTGTATCTTGAAATGGCCACAGGGCTTAATCTGTTGTGAAGTCCTCACAAGAATAGTCACATTGCCATTTTAATGGTGACTTGATTCTTAGAATAGTCAGCTATTGGTTTGGCTTTTCTTGGCCTTTTAAGATTCTACATTGGGAACAAGTGAAATATCCTCAAGCTTATCTGAGCATGTGTGCTGCAGTGTTTTGTCATGATTGTGTGTAGGCTGTTCCTGTCTGCACTCTGTGTGCACTCTGTGTGTTTAAGCAAACTTTAGTGTAGTCACCAGCATGTGAAGTGGGTTTTTATGTGTTTCCTTGGTGTGCCTTCACACTGTCGTGCTGGATGAGTGATAGGGATTCCCTGTTTACATTCTGCTTCTCAACAAGCTAGTGATTGCTGTGTGGGTTGGGTGCCTAGAAGGCTTCATAGCCTGTTCCCATGGAGCAGCTCAGAGCAGCTACGTAATCATTTTTCACTTTAACTTTTTGTTTACCACAATATACTGTTTGCTATAGTTTTCGTTTTGGAATTAGCAGTAGAAATGTTTTGCACAGTGGTGATTAGAGATGTATTTGTTGTAAAGAATAAGTCTTCATTAGAGATGACCTTTAAATTGCAGCATGTGAAACTTCCCGGAACCACACAGAAACCCAGTTGGGTATTCATGAAAAATGAAATGCATCACAAGTATCCTGGAAGCCCAAATCCCAGATGACACAAAATGGCTGATGGATGACACGGCTATTTTTAGCAGCCAGCAGAGCCTCAGCTCATCCAAGTAAAACAGGAAGGCTGCTTCAGGTGGAACAAATGATATGATAATACAATACACAAAGGCTAGCACTGTCTTCACATGTAGAAGGGTACGAGCAGAAAAGGGTTTTGGTGTTTAGTCTTCAATAAGAGCTATGAAGTTTATTGCAGAAAAGTTCATCTTTTTGTGGTTATTATGCTGAGTTCTATAAGGGTTAAAATAGAAGCGAAACACTTAAATAATGTACATATATGGGGAGCATTGATAGTTAAAAGAGCATGCCAAATATTCAACAAAATTTGATTGGTGCCAGTGCAGTTTTCTAACTAAACTACTGGTAATAGAACATCAGTTGTCTATTGGAGGAACACGTGCTTTAAACAGAGCTATCTTTAGTCATAAAATGTTCTGAAGTCTGGCTTGGTTTTCATATGATGTAGAAGTGCGCCAGCAGAAATAATACATTCATAACATTTACCACAGAGAAGCTGCTCTTTTCTGGGTATAGTGCACTGAAAGTAATACAAACACACAAGCAAGGGGAGCCAAAAAATAGGGCATGCTCATTTTTCTGCAAAAAAAAAATCTTACCTGTTTAAAATGATAATACATTAACGGGTTTTTAACAGTTTGAGTGAAGAGAAGTGCATAAGACAGGATTCAGTTTGGCATGTGAATGATCTGTGTATGAAGAAAATAAGAAACCATGAAACGAATGCATCACACGTATATATAACAACCCCATAGAACATGTAATGTCTTTCAATGGAAGGAATGTACAGAAATAAAGCCCAAGATATTTTGTCTTTTTTGCTACTATAGGAATAGAAAACCTGTATGAAAGAGCGCTGTACATCCGTAAGATCCTCCTCACCATTCCCAGATCGGTCCTTATTGTGATGCGCTACCTTTTTGCCTTTCTAAACCAGTGAGTTTATAAACCAGTATAATAACGTCATTTTACTGTCTAAGTCTTATTCTTACTTAAATTAAATTCATTTGTAAATTAAATGTCTGTGTTGTTACCACTGTCTTTTTATATCATTTATGTCTTCCTTTGTTATTTCCTCCCTTTCCAAGTCTGTCCCAGTACAGCGATGAGAACATGATGGACCCATATAACTTGGCCATATGTTTTGGCCCTACACTCATGCCCACACCAGACAGCCAAGACCAGGTCTCCTGCCAGGCTCATGTTAACGAGATCATCAAGACCATAATCATCCACCACGAGACCATCTTTCCTGATGCCAAAGAACTGGAGGGGCCCATCTATGAGAAGTGCATGGCTGGTGGAGACTACTGGTGAGCGCCACATAAACAGCTACAGTGTGTTTAGTCATTATAAAGCGGAATATTCTTCCTCTTTCATTGTTGTTGGAAATAAGGCTGCTTCTTAGAAGGGGGTTCAGTTTCTTGCTCGGTTTCAAGTGAAACTTCAACAACCAGGACGTCCTATCACAGCTGTCTGTGGGTCAGGTAATTTCATCTATTATTAAGGATGCAAAAGATTCCGATGAAGTCACTTCATGCAGCTGCACACTCTTCCCAGAAGAGATGGTTTAAAAAGTCTGACAGATGGTGGTGGTTTTCTCATTTCATCTTTATTATTTTGAACGGAACAAAGGCATGTAGCCAACTTGCTTTCAGTGGGGTCTCACTAAGCATCTAGATATGTGTGAACTCTTCATACTGTAGCATGTGGGAGTTGATTTGAGTCAGTATACACACCAATTAGACAGCTGTGGCTGAAGGAAAATGACATGGTAAGAATGTATCAACTCTGGCTGTAAGTGAACCTCTCTTCAGGTGGGACAGACTGAAACAATCTTAGAAATTACTTCAACCATAGCAGGAGGACGTCTCATAGCGAGAAAGCAATGTTTAGTACAAATGCAGCAAACAGTGGAATCAAACCGTTTAAACTCGAGGCTTGTTTCCAGTTCCACATCTGTAAGCAAGGCTTATCTCCTGTTTCTTCCTGCCTTTATCAGTCTCTGTCAAGGCTGACGAGGAATTATCCCCGACTAGAACTAATCATCTGTCTCAGAACAGCCGTGTCCTTCGGCAGTGTATACGAAGCCCTTGGGAGATTTGTTGTCATAGTAGCTATACTTTTCTTTCTCTTTGGGGAGGAGGTAGTTGCTGACATGTTAGTATGGGAGGAGATGCTCAGTTCCTGGCAGGGGTAATCTGTGGAGATGAGTGTGTGGCATTACTGCCAGCTCTCACAGCATGGTCCCGGAAGAAAAGTGGTCTGAAAAAGAGGATACACCAAAGACCGATCCTGAAAAAAAGTGACAATGACATTTGTTTGAACTGCTTTTTTGCCCTATTATTTATCATCATCAGTGACTGCAAAGTAACTGCAAAGGATTTTTAGGATGAAACCATTTGTGTTGTGGTTGACAGTTTGTATGTTGTTTCCCACAGTGAGAGTCCTTACAGTGAGCATGGAGCCCTGGAGGAGGTGGACATTGAGGGAGGGACAGAGACACACACCAGTGAGGATGGTGAGTGACTACAGTACAGTGTTTTGTGCACACAGTAAATAGTAATAAATAACAAATTAAAAAATAAAGCAAAAAACATGTTTATTTGGACACCTATGAGTCCAAATGTTGGCGTTGCTCCTTGTCTGTGGCGTTGTGAGGGTTAAACTCGGCTCCAAGGAGCTCTGTGTGGCTAATCCTGCCTTTCAGCCTATTAAATGCTTTAACCTTGAATGGCCAGGGAGCTGGGCTCAGAATGATGGACAGCCATTCTTATTCTAATGGTTCTGCTTTTCCCTTGGCTCCTCAGGACATCTCTACATTGTAATTTTCTAAAATTTGTGGTGGTCTGCACTCTGTTGACCTTTTGAGGGGTGGGGGTGGGACCTTTAGGTCCCAAAATTACATTTTTGTTTCCTAGTTATCCTGATTGGTATATTTCAGTATCTTTAAGTTGTGTGTAAATACATTTGTGTGAATTTAATAGTGGTTGGTCAGCTCCAATTCTATTCGTTATCCTTGTGTACAAGAAAACCTGTGCAATTTTTGCTAATTTTATGGTTAAAAGATGGCAACCATCAGCGTTTGAATTAAAATGAGATCATATTTTCAATAAATCGCACCATCATTCTTTGTTCCAAAAGCATCTCTGAGCAGCCTGGAAAGGGAATGTTTCTGCTAACTGGGTCCCTCCCTGTGGAGTCCTGAACTGTGGTCAAGTTATTGTCATCAGTTATTTTTAAATTCCTATGACCTCATTTGGATTACATACACAAAAGCACAACTATTTTTCCTGCTGAATTACAATTGCTTTCGTTAACAGACAGATACTTTTTTAAAACACTAAAGATTGATTTAGTTCTTAAATAGACAAAGACAGGCAGGGAAGAGGAGACATGTCTGTTGTTGTATTCTGGAAGTCGTTTTTTCTGTCTTCACAGAAGCGTTGAGTTCCTTACAGTTGACGATCTGGACAGGTCAGTTTCCTACAGCGTCACATGGAAAGTGAAGTCATGTGATCAATAGTTTTAATCTTGTTAATTGAAATAACAAAGATGAGTGCAACACTGTCAATGACGGATTATCCAGGTATAGCTGGAGTCACATCAAATCTTTTTTAAAAATCTAACTACAATTTGTGCCTCCGTATGCAAGTCTCTGTGTTTTCAAGCCACAGAGCTGTAATAAAAACAATTTGCTAAGGCCTGTTTCTATCTGAAGGAAAAATAAATTCACATTTTTCTCCACACTAAGCAAAGCAAAGTGTAATTTACTTGTAGAACTCTGTGCGATTATTATTTATATATGCATCGAATGCTTCAGGGATCAAAACCATTTACTACAGACAGAAGTGTCTTCTTTTTTAGTTCTTGTGCACCATCAATGCACTAATGCCCTATTTGCTGGTAGGAATCATTACAAGGTCATAGATGAACTAACTAGACCATTGACTATCTATCACTTTGTGGGAAATCCATCAGGATATCCTTGTTTAGTGTCCCATCAGGCATACTGTTCATATTGAATTGCATGTGTTAAAGGGAAATGTATCTCACTGTGCAGAATAGGTGACTTTTTGTCCAACAGAATTTTCCATTTCCATTCCATTTGGATGATTATGTTAAAGGGAATGACACAGGAAGAGTATAGCGGAAAGGGAAAGGCCCCTTCATGAATCATGTTGCCTGCTGTTAGCTTTATTAACAGCCTCGTCCACTGTAGTGCAATCTAATTAATTCATGCAATAAATTATTGTTTGTCGCATTTTACAGGAGCCACATCAAACAAATCCACACTGTCAGTGTTGACAATCTGCTGATGCAAAGACAGCAGAAAGTTCAAATAAAGAAATGGAATAAATGCATATACACACACACACACACACATATATATACACATAATGAAAGTGAGAGAGAAATAGAGAGGGAGACAGAATCTGTGTTAGATTGAAGGTCTCTCTATCCAGGGACCCCCTGTCTGACTTGGAAGTGAGGGAACATGAGGAGGAGAGCAGAGGTAGGAGTCGGGGAGAAATAAAGCTGCTATTTTTAGACTCGTGTTGCTGTAGTGCATGGATAGGGGCTTGAAGGAGTTTACCTATGCATATAAAAAGGAGCTGAGCGAAGGCACTGACAATACTAATGTGGGAACATAATACTGTGACAGTAAAGTCAAAGAAGGAGTCACATTTACAATAGTTTACATTAATTTCTTCGGGTGTGTTTTTTGTTCCGTTGCCACTGATGCAGGATTATGCTGGTGCAGTTATTGAACTTTTCTCAAGCCAATCTAATGGTCCTTATAATGACTGACATGCCTCTGAGTCATATAGATCTCCTTTCTATAAATATTCTGCTAAAACCCTACAGGGCTTGCTGTGACCCTGGTTTGTTAGTAACTATTGACTACAGCAACCACAAAAAGCTGGCTTAGTACACTTGAACACTATGTGAGTAACTGTGTTCATGTGTGCAAACACGATTCTCCTGCATCATTGCTTAAGTGCACACCAAAGTCTACATTGGTTTCCCATGAAGCATTGTGCCGTCTACAACACGACTGCAACATTTATTTTTAATTAATCACTGGAAATGTGTGCTCTGGAAAATGCAGCCATTTCTGCTTGATATACAGCATTTGTCGTGTTTCAAAGACCTGACCTGTTTAATCCTCGCTCTGTTGACAGAGGGTGAGCCAATTGAAGCCATAGCCAAGTTTGACTATGTCGGGCGCTCCTCTCGCGAGTTATCCTTCAAGAAGGGCGCCTCTCTGCTGCTTTATCATCGAGCGTCTGAGGACTGGTGGGAAGGAAGGCACAACGGCATCGATGGCCTGGTGCCGCATCAGTACATCGTAGTCCAGGACATGTGAGTGATTGTTTTCACAGAAATACACACGTGCAGTATGTTTTTGTACAGCGGTTCACAAATTTAGCAGGAAGTTTTTCTTAAGGACTCATCAACCATCGATATGAGAAACAACTCGTGCAAATTCTCTTTCTTACTTTATGAATGTTTTTGGACCTGTCTTTGTTACTTTGCACTTACAAACTTAAACTGAGAAAGATTACATAACTCCGTCTTGCAGTGGATGTGTTTCTCCTGCTTTGTATGCAAATAGAAGAGCCTTGTCATGCACAGAGCTTAGATGCATGCTGAATATTAACTAGTCGAGTCACCTCTAATGACCTTACTACTTAAGGTGGGCAGTTTTAAAAGATGAATTTGACATTAAGAAAATATGGTGATTTGCTTTTATGCCAAGATTCTGCCCATACAGAAAATTAGAATTTTCTGCCTGCCTTTTTTTAGTCTTTTATCAACTCTCAGAAAAGAACCTATTTCTGACTCTAAAATGTTAAGGCATTCATTTGAATCGTTATCATGTAATTCTACAGGTACTGTTTATTTTTATTTTTTTTGCAGTTATGTCTATTGTGCTGCTGAACAACTAAATCTTTCCCTTTGGGTTAAACATTAACTTGTCCTTTTTAACTTTGCTCCATGAGAAGCTGCGAGCCATCAGTTGACTGAAGGGTCATGCATAGAGGACTTTCAGCCTCATTTGTTTGGCCCACTGCTCTCATCCCTTCTCATCTGTGGAGTGTTCTCCATCTCCGAGGCCCTTTTACCAGCCCCGCTGTCACTGTCTCATGCTCTCAGCGCTAACAAGCATGCACTCTGCCTTAGCAACTGTTGGTGCCTAATGGACTGGGTTCACCGTCTCGTTAGGAGTGGAACGAAATCGCTCCAATCACTTGGGGGCCGCCAGACAAAATGGCCATTTCAAATTTCCTTTTGGTCTTTTTTGATTTCCATTCTGTCCTGCTGCTGTCCCATCAACACGCTTCTCATCAATAATTCACCAGTAGGGTCCACTGCTGATAGAGTCTTCTCTTAGTTAATGAAACTGCAAGGGCATTTACTGCAGTACAGGGTGTCCCCAACTGTAGTGACATTTCTGCACTCGTGTTAAACAGCTGGATGAGGAACGTATGAGCACACACATCGGTAAGCGTCACTTGTCCCATACAAGAGCCAGGAATAAAACACGCAGTGTTGAAGAATATTTGAAGAGACCTCTTTAGCATAAGATGTAATCTCTTTAAACTTGACTGTCAAGGCCTTCAGGTTTCACTATCTGTCCTAAAATTGCCCTTTAAGGTAACTGTCCTTGGTCTGTTGCTGTGTGTGCAGCCATGTCTAAACAGATGACTGTCTTTTATGTGGCCCAATACTTATCATCAGATGCAGCAGTGCAGCTCAGTACATCTGATTACTGCCACCTGACAGAGACCAACTGTCACATACCTCACTTAATCCCATCTAGCAATTGTGTCTGTCTATTCGTGTGCGTATGTGCACGTATTCACCACTGTGCATCACCCGAATACTGAGAGACTAAGCACCATGACTCATCGGACTCTCAAGACCTTGGAAGCCAGAGGACGCATGCTGACTCACAGGAAAAAGGATATCAAACACCGTTATTGGAGAACTGCAAATATGAAAGGCTAGCTGATTTGCTGAATTTCCTTTTGCTGTTCTGTTGGGTTTGTCTGTCCCTTCCTCTTGGTCATTCCATGCCTCAATGTCACTCTGTCTCTGCTTCACAGCGATGACAATTTCTCAGACACTCTGAGTCAGAAAACTGACAGCGAGGCAAGCAGTGGCCATGGCGGAGAGGATAAATGCTCGGGAAAGGACATCAGCTCCCCCACTGATGCCAGGATCTCAGAGGCCTACATCACCAGGTACATTTCACCACTGCTGAACAACGATCTTTGCTGAAGTGTCGAAAACATGTTGTTTCTTTAAAAAATAAAGACGTTTGTAAGAATTTTGTAGTCGACGATAAAAAGCACCCACAAAAGTTTATATAGGCTCTAGATGTACTTAAAGAATTAGTCAGTATTTTTAGAAAAATGTGAAACCACCTTACAAATGCAACCTAGTCTGTCTCATGTTTCTCAGCCTACCTGCCAAAACTAAACTCAGTTATATCCCCACTGCCTATCAGCTGTTTCCCGACAGTTCCTTTTTATATTATGTAAGTATTCATTAAATATTTCAGTCATCCACCTGAAGGAATAGCTCTCTTAGATGACACATACAGTACATATTCGATCACACCTCCGTCTTTTTGGCAGTATTTCCTGGTTGCCCGCCAGTATTTAGTCTCCTCTCCACCGTGGTGCATTTCTGCAGATGGATTTAGTGACCTTGAAATGTCTGAGTAGTTCTCGCTCTTGCCAAACAAATGAACAACTGCTATTTTATTCTGAGCCACACTCGCTTCCTCTTCTTCAGAGTTGAAATGATGATTCATACTAGAGCCAATATTTACTCCACTGCAGCTACTGTTATGCTGAAAAAGGCCATGTCTGAATAAACCATCCTTGTAACATTAACTTTAATGAACATCATAATACTCCCTAATTCTCTGTCTGCATCACTCCTCCTATCACCTTGTCCCAGATGAGCCCCATCGCTTTTTCTTCTCTTGTCTATCCACACTCACTTTGTGCTCTTCTATCCAGACAACCCCCAAGTGTTGAATCATTTATATCCTGAGCTTTATTTAGATATTTTCTTCTCTTAGTGTTCTTGTTCATCAGTGCTTTCTCCCAGTGGTTCTCTGCATATCAACGATTCTTTAACCAACCAACTCTTGTGAAAGAAGGTGCATACTTTCATGAACACAACTGCAGGGTCAGCTTAGTGGTTTGACAAAAGAGAAACTTTTAGATTGCCTTCTGACTTATGTTGGTATATTAGGCAAAGCCAAAAAAAGCAAAAGGGTGAGATGTCAGTGTGGTGGACTTGGTGGCCCTGTTTTCTGTTTGTTGCTGTACACGCTGTCCCAGAGGAAAGCTGTAAATTGCTCCACCTGCAGTCTGTTGGTGGTTACTGCTCTTGTTTGCTCTTCAATGCTTAAAATGGCCAGAAAAAACATACTTATAGTCCTTATTTTTGGAAAGTCCACAAATGAAATTTAATATTCTTGCATAATTAAATATTAGTTTTTAAAAATCTGAGACCTCCTGAATTATACTGATCATTATTTTTCTTTACTTTAGTTATTTTTTTAATGATATAACTCTGAAGAATTTGGGGCACTGAGGCTTTCTGGAAAGAACTTCAATCATATTCAAAACTCTCATGGCTCTTTCCTTCCAGACTTATTGCTTTTTTGTGCTGCAAAGTAATGAAGCTGCTTGTAAATCCTAATCATGGCTGAGACAGCACTCATTAGGCAGATGTAAACACCCAAATTGAAGCCATTTATCTTCGAAAAATGATTAGGGGATGAATAATTCCCTTCTCGGTCATCACAGAGGGCTAATTAATAT
>JAVKLF010000011.1:16072048-16085190 GCA_034783495.1 Millerichthys robustus | reverse complement strand
TTTTTTATGTGTGTTCTGTAGGACATAGAGGAAACTATGAACACTGCTTTGAATGAGCTGCGCGAGTTGGAGCGGCAGAGCTCAGCCAAGCACGCCCCTGACGTGGTGCTGGACACCCTTGAGCAGCGTCAGACCTCTGGTAGCAACGGAGGAAGTGCCACGCTGGCAAGTTCTAGCGAGTCCCTGAGCCCCATCCACGGCGTCATGCTGAGGTCAACTGCCAACACTGAGCCACCCATCCGCCGTAGCACTAGCTCTTCCAGCGAGGCCATGAGCAGCTTCAAGCCCATGGTGGCACCACGCATGGGGGTGCAGTTGAAACCCCCCGCTTTGAGGCCCAAGCCTATGGTAATGCCCAGATCCAACCAGGTCCCACAACTTCCTACTGGGTCTGCTCAAGACCCCTTGGACAAGTCATGTACCATGTAACATCTGAAACTGAAAATGGAGATGGAAAGCAAAACTTTCATCCGTTCTGAAGGAGCTGGGAAATCCTTGCTCTGTCTTTGGTATAGTTCCCAAAAAATAGGGGGACTCCAATAAGATCTGAGAAACCTTTTGTAGGTTTTAGTTACATTGTAGACTTGTTTGTCAGCCAGACAAACCTTCTGTTTCAATGATGTGCGATAAAATATTATAGGTTAATGTAGGTTTCTAACATTTCTAACATACTGTATCTGATGTTTACTAAATCAATTTGAACAACAAATCACAATTGCTTCCTTGAGAGTATAGAACATGTACCTAATATTAGTTTTAGTTTAGTTTACAGATATTAAAGAACTGGACTGTGCATGCAGTTCCTTGGTTTACCAATGAACCTGAAAGACAGTTTGAAGAAAACTGGAGTGACCACAAAGGCAAAACCTTTTGGATGTGTTTTGGTTCTACCTGGGAAGGCCCTTGGAGATGCTGTGAAGTGCTCCAAAGGCCTTACAGACTTTTTGAGATACAACAGATGTCAAATTCTCAGTTTTAAAATGGTGCTGTGACAACCTGTGTAGACATTGTTTGAAGGTTGGACTGATCTTGTGCCAGAAGAACTCTGAACCACTTATTTATTCACGGTACTGTGTTAATAGTGTAATAGTCCTGATATCTGTTTATCTCCTAGCATGTAAGTTGCAGCTTTCCTTGGTAAGGCTTTTTACCTCTTCTATCTCAGAAGGAAGTGTAAAGATTACCTCCTTTACTGGTTTCGCTCAGAATTATATTCTGTAATGTCTGGAAAAGAGATAAGAGGATTGGATAAAACCACTATGTCATTATGAACGTTTAACATTTCAATGCATCCTTGAATTTCCACACCATTACTTAATAATGTATGTATGTATGCCTTTTTATCTGTATAATCCATAGGGAGAAAAGCGTGTGTAGTTCTAATAGCGATCACGTTATTTTGCAAAGTGGACCACAATTTCATAGCTTTTTGTATGCCTTGCTGGGCTTTATCTACCCAAAGACATGAGTGTATAACTTAAAGCATGGATGTTGATACTTGTTGTGTATAAATTCTAGGTAGCCTTCTGTTAGAGTGCTGCCGGTAGCCATGGACCTTATGACTGTTAGTGTAAAAGCCTCCTCCTGTGTTCATCCTGCTCATTTTGCTTCTCTTTGTGAAAAAAAGCAAAGCAGCTTGCATACAGCCTTTCAGTCTGTTTTGGTCCAGATGATCATGTCTGTTATGTTTTTAGACTGGTATAAGCCACTCTGTGTGAATTTACTGCTTTTGTGGATAAAAACAAAAGACACTGAACAAGAACAATGACGCAACATAAGTCCAAGATGCAATAGTTCAAAAGAATGGTTGTGCAAGAATTTTATTTATGGGACTCTACCCCCTGTAACTGTATTTTTTAAACCTTTGTAATATACAGAGTAACAAATGGGTGCATGTAGTTGCAATATTTTTCAAAAGGTTTGCTATAATTAGTAATGCTAACAGCAGGTGTACACCATGTTTGACTTGACAAAATAGTATGTATAATGATCAAAAGTTACATACTGAATTAATAACTTGTTTTATTTTAATATGTGTTTTTATTTTTTGTCGTTCTTCTGAGAAGAAATCACTTAAAGCCAGTTGTATTCAGGAATGTGGGCTTTTGTCACCATGTATCATTATGAATAGGACTCAGTTATGCTGTCTGTAGGCTTTAAGCTTCTTTGTGGTGTTATGTACATCTGTAATATGTACTGTGAAAGTGCCTTTGAAAATGTTTTAGCAGAACTTCAGACATTCTGTCCTGCAACATCTCCATATATTAGATATTATGTCTTTGATGAAATGCTGTTTCCAAACCGTTAGATGGCAGAATTAATAACAGCTTACACATTGTGACATTGCACTTTTATGTACATAACTGTAAATTCAGCATGTAACAACACAACATTTAGAGTTCTTTCAGAGGAGTATTTTTGTTTTAATAAAGAAAATAGTTTGTTGAATCAGAGTTGAATTTCCATTGCTTTACATTTTGTACTGTGAATATTTGTCAAATACTGGATCATAATGCAGCATATAAAACTTTCATTACCGTTACATAAAATACGACCAGATGTAGCTTCGCTTTTATATTTATTAGACAATAACGGCACATTTCCTCCTTGATGATTGTGTGATAAAATTCCACAATACAGTTTGACTTCATTGTTTCTACATTTGTAGTTAAACAAGCAATAAAATGCTAATTATCTTACGTAGTGTTTTGAAAAAGTAGCAAAATTTTCTTATTTTTAAACTTTACTATAATCTTCAGTAGCTCTAAACCTTCACTTTTCTAAGCATGATTTTCTGCTATGTGTGGGAGCTTTATTGGAATTTGACCGTTACCAGACATAGTTCCAGACTCTGTGTTCCAAACTCTCTGTTTGGGTCGCTCTCTTGTCTGCATTTTCATGGCCATCTGGTAAAAACAAAGAATGTGGTAATTTGGATTCTATACAATAAAACTTTGCGTGTGGGTGTTTGTTTACAGCCACACAGCTCAATGCCTGTGTTATTAAAGAGGAAACGAAAAAAAGCACATAATATCCTCTTTTTTTGTACATGGGACCTAATCGAGCAGATTACCAGTATTTATTGGAGACACAATAAATCTGGAGAAAGTTTAAAAAATCAATTTACCTCAGCAATTGCAACCTTTCTCTCCCAGCTGTGAATGCTTTGCTTCAGCTTCTTCTGTTTGTCTTTGGCATACATGTACTCCATGATATCAGGAGCTTGATAATCTGTGAGCTCTTTGCGCAGGAGTTGGTTCAGGCTCTCTGCTTTCAAACAATGCTGAGGACAAAACATATCAAATAGTGAAAACACAGGGCAGAAAACCAAAGAAAAATACAGAGTATATAATTGTTTTAAATAATAATAAGGTATTTTTTTAAAATAGTATTTTATTGAAAATATGTTTGTGCTGAAAAGGATTTTAACTAAATTTGAATACATACTGATCTGAAAATTACTGAAATACTCCTTTAGATTCTATAGGTAATAAACTGTTTCAAGGTTTAGGCTCCTAAAGTTGGAGTAATTTTAGCAAGTTACCTTCTCAGCCTGCTGTATCTCCTCATTAAGTTTTACAAGCATCAGACTTCGTTTGGCAATTTCATTGCTCAGTTCTGTAGAGTCCAAGGTTACACTTTGCAGCTTCTCCTGCTCACAAAACAACATAGATAAACATCTAGCACACTAGAGCTAAGATAAAATAGTGTTAAATGTTCCCCTTTGCATTAAATACAACTGATGATGTGAATAATCACAGTTATTTTACAGTTACCTTGTGTCTGCTAAGGGCTCGTTGTACTTCAAAACTGCTGTGTTGAAGTTCATCGAGGCTTTTGTCAACTCTGGGCTCATCATACTCCTGGAAATAAACCTAAAAGCAGGACAAATCATTTTCCAGCAAGTAAAGGAGATCTGATAATTTCATTTAAGATTAATGTTGACTAAACCTTTCAGTGTGGATCTGATTTACTGTCCTATTTATTGTATAGCAATCAAAATCAAAACTTCTGAACCAGGAGACAATATTTTGAAATACATAATAAATTTCATATTTTTGCAGTTATTTAAGCTTTTATTCTTTACCTCATAATCTGAATTCCCCATTTCTTTTGTCCATTGGAGTTGCTGCAGGAGCTTCTTCTCTTGGACCTGCAATGTCTGATTCTTCAGATTAAACTTCTCCAACTGGGTGGCCTATTGCAGTTTTTATCCGTATGTGCAAAAATAGAACAAATAAGAAAATCAGTATGGATATTTGGTGGAAATAGTACTGCAGAAAAGTCCGGAGTTAATAGAACAAGCCAAAATCTCATCACCGAACCATTTTTGTTTACCTTTGACCTGTCTTGAATGTACTGGAGCACCTTCTCTGGCTCCTTCATTTCCAGTCGATTATCCTTCAGGGTTTTGAGCAATTTGTATTCAAACTCCTTCTTAGCCCTTCTGATCTCAGCTGATCGCAGTTCTGCTTCTTTCATAGAGGCCTGGAAAGCAAAGACAAACCCTAAAACAATGTAAGAATGTACTGTATACCAGAGTGTTATGTTCACAAACGTGTACTGTAACCTTGTAGTGGTCCAAGATTTTTTCATATTTCAGTTGAAGTTTTTCCTGATCTTGCTGTGTATCTGTTACTTCTCTCTGTACCACATAAAGCTTTTGCTCCAAAGTCAGCAGCTGAGGATGCTCTGATAAGTTGGAACAGAGCTTTTGCTGCCTCACAACACCCTAAAAACACACAGAGAACACACAGAGTAACACAAGTACTGTATTTGTAGTACAGTGCAACAAAGTGCCCTACTGTTGGAACAGGTACAAAATATAATTCCCAACTTCGTTATTATTTTTTTCATCTAAACAATTACTTCTAAAATTATGAGTGAAGGGCATGTAGAAAAAAAAAACTATTTTCAATAAACAGTAACTGAGAATCTGTGCTGCTCTACAATAAACAATAATTCTCAAGTCTTGAAAAAAGTGTAGTTCATTACTTATACTGCAACTGTGTTTGCCATTATTGAGATATTTTTCGGTTTTATTATTATGACTTGATAGTTCTAACATAGATAATGTAGTAGTGTCCTCCTCACCCCACCTGTGAGTCTCCTGCTGTTTGTGAAGCTCCTACCTCACCCTGAAGCTCCAGCTCCTGAGGATCCAAGCGGTTAATAAAGCATTCAAACATGTCGTTCTCTGCCAGGAGGGCTGTGTTAGAATACCTTGGATAATATGAAGTATGTGACAATAATAAACATATGACACATTAGGCTGGCACAATAACAAACTTGCATAAGCATTTTACAGTGGCTTCTCACTCTTTTTTGCTTAATATGAACAATCATAAAAGAAAATAAATGCTATATTTTATTAAAGATACTCATCGCAAGTTCATGAAAATCAGATGGGGAAAAATCATAATGAAAGAAGCAAATTCATCACAATATTTTTTTTCCTCATATTGATAATGTTTGCTTACATTATAAATATGTAAGGTAAGTTTGTAACTGGATACCAACTATCAAGCATGTTTGTTTACCATTGGAAACAGTCAAAGTGACTGAAAACAGGTCAAACAATAGATTTATCAGCCTTAATTGTTTACCTACACAGGCTAGGAATGCGTTTTGTTTACAATGAGTGTAGACTTGTATTTCAGACTTGCATTTAATATATCTGCAAAACTACTGCAGTAAACACTTTCAAACTGAACCATTAGTTCAGGACCTTTTTCTATATCTGATATATCATGTTTTGCAATAAGTACCAATAGGCTACCTAACTAACCATAATACCGCGATCATAATAGCGCTTCTGTTAGCATTAGCATCAGCCAGTTGTACAAAACAAGCAAAAACCTTGAACTAAAACAAAATAATTGTCTATTTTTACAAAGTTTATAATATATATGTCTATATCTTCACCTTGGTTCTTTAACTTGATTGTAATAAAGTTCCTTCTGTTCAGTTGCTTCCTTGTCTATTTCTTTCATGAATAAAAGCTCACGCTCCATGGTTGCTATGATGCGCTGGAACGTTGTTAGTGGTTGCTATGGACCCGTTACCTTTGCGTACTTACGTAAAAAATCCTACTCGTCAAGTTTTGGGTAAAAAAAAAAGGAGAAATAAATGATTTTTAAAAACGACAGCGTATTTTTGCAGGGATGTTCGTGTTTTAAATTACTTTGATCAATCTTTTAAAAAAGTTTTCCTATTGCATTTAGAATGAATTCATTCCAAATACAATAGGAAATGTATTTCCTATTGGAAAACTTTTTTTCCCCTAAAATTTCACACTTAATTCCGTAAATGTGTCTTGTGTTTATGTGTATGACGTTAATAATGAAGTAGAGTTAGTATTCTTATACAATGCCCAGTGTAAGTTTTGTTTGCTGCGTTTCGGTTTCATTTCTTCATAAAGGAAAAGGCGTGTTCTCAAGCCATCTGTTCTCTCAGCTACAGATTCTTAGCTTAAACTCGTAGGAATGGAGTCGAGCGTTTCCAAATTAATCACAACGATTCTGTGCGACAACCATGGATGTCTGGACTTCGAGCAGCTGAACGAGCTCGCACAAAGTAATTTCGGCTTTAATGCAGAAGACCTGCGGTCCCTTCTTTTCGACGACGGTAAAATAGCGATTCGAGGAGGCAAACCTCAAGTCCCTGGCGGAGATGAACTTAGGCCAGACAGCCTGGTAGTGGCTAAAACCAGCCTGAGGATTTGTCTGAGAAAACCAGGAGAGTGCTCAGGGTGTCATGACTTACACCTGTGCAGGTATTTTGTTTGCGGAGGCTGCACGTATGGGTAAGTTGTTATGGGCTTAGGGGCTGTAAAGTTTAAAACTCTTCCTCTGGCAAAGGTTTTAGGGCGTGCACAAAAACTCGCTCCAAACATTTTAATATTTGCAGTCGGTCTCAAGTTTTAGAACACTCGGACATAATCTGACCTGACGTGATGTAAAGCAAGTGTTACGTCAAAACGCGTTACCGTGACTGAGGCCTTTATATTCACAAAGTAAAATATAAATGGTGTAAAAAAAAAGACGCACCGTAAAGTAATTTTAAAAAGCAAAGAAATAATACTATATTTACAAAAAACAAAACAAATAACAACAAATTAACGATAAGAAAACCTACAAGAGCTAATTTTATTTACTCAAAACGTAAACATGCACATCCCTATTTTGTCCAGTAGATGGCAGTAGTTCGCAGGTTAGGGTGGCTTCTGTTATCTTTAAATAAATTTGTGCCATTGTTAAAACAGCTTATACAAAGTAAAATGGCTTTATTTATAAGGACCACAGAATGAGGTTTTACAGTCTAATCGTGACTTACCAGCCATATTCTTGAGTTAAAATGGTAAAAAGTGAGGCCTTGCTCTGTTTTCGGACTGTGGGAAAAAAAATAAAATAAATAATAATCCACATAAATAAATACATGACATTGACTTTATATCCTTTTTGTCATCCACCAGAATCAAAAGTTGTTATAATTCAATTTTGTAGACTTTTTTTGCAAAATTATACAGTGGATCCATGAACTTTGTGAAAGTTTGATTTATTATTTATTCTGATTAAATAAATGATTTAAACTCTTTTTGCTGTCATGTTTAGAGAGAAGTGTAAGAATCCACACAGTCTGGCTTCTCATTACAATGCAACCGTTTTGAGAAGAAATGGTCTTCAGGATTTGACAGAGAAACAGGTGTTCACACTGTTACTGCAGAATGATCCATCTTTACTTCCTGAGGTAAATTTTACGGGTGAAAATAACTTATTTTTTCCTTTAAAAACACACAAATTAATTTTTTTTCAATAACTTTACCTTTAGATATGCCTACATTACAACAAGGGCGACGGTCCGTTTGGCTCCTGCCGATACAACACCTCCTGCAAAAAGCTCCATGCCTGCCAGCACTTTTTACAGGGTGACTGTATATTTGGAGATTCGTGCAAGAGAGCTCACCGTATTGATGCACATGGAATGAAACTTTTCCAGAACTTCAGTCAAGTGAACATTCAGAACCTTTACAAGATCTACAGAAATAAATTAATCATCATGGACCCGCGAGCCGTTGTCCCAGGTAAATGATATTTTTTATTAATTTTATTTGCTGACTCATTTCTGTGTAATGGATGAGAGAGGCGTTCTACACTAACAGTAAGTCTCCTGCAGTGCCTTTAAAGGTGAAGTCTGAAGTTCAGACACCTTCTCCTCTTCCTCTCCCCGCCAACCCTGCGTCGCCCACCAAAACCAAACCTATAAGTGATGCTGAAAGGAAGGAAATCTGCTTGTTCAATATTCGCACTCACTGCAGTTTCAAAGGTATTTTTATCATTGATAGAACTGACCTTTTTGCAATTTTAGTACATTTGATTACCCTTCATGATTTGTAAGTTGATACTGTGTGTTTTGTCTCAGACAATTGTGCTCGCATCCACTGGCACCTGCCTTACAAATGGGAGGTTTCCGACAAAAACGGCACAGCTTGGACTGACGTGCCCAATATGGAAGATGTTGAGAAAGCGTTCTGTGACCCATCATGTGATACAAGCTGCATGGACCAACAATCATTTACTTCAGAATTTCTCAGAATAGTTTTTCTGGGGTACGTTAAGGAAAAAAACTACAGATTTTCATTGTTCTCTATTAAATGTACACTTATTTTTATTATTGACTGAATTTAAGTCAAGTTGACTAGGACCGTATTTTCATTTCAGATCTGCATCTAGGCAATATGTTGACTTTAAAACAATGTCCTACGGAGGGTCTCCGGTTCGTCGCCTGACCACGGCCTCTTCTGTCCTTCATCCTCCGCACTTCATTCTCACAACGCAGTGGGTTTGGTACTGGAAGGAAGACAACGGGTCATGGTTGGAGTATGGACAGGTGGTCCTAACGGAACTGAAAATGACTTCCAGTTTGCTGTGTTACATTTCAGTTTTCGAATTTTGTAATATAGTACATTAATCTTAATTTGTTTATGCTAAGTTTAAGCAGCCAATTTAGCAAAGGATAAACAGCATTTTAATATAAAATATTACATGTAGAAGGACTCAGTTAACCTTAAATGCTCCAGTGGTATATGTATATGTATATATAATTTTTTTTTTGTCTCTAAGGATGTTTCCTCAACTGGTTCCAAATTTTACGATTTAACTTATTTTGTTTTAAGTGTCAAATCAACACTTTCCAAATCTGAAGGTAATGCCATAAAAATAAAATTTTCTGCATGTCCCCTCTACTTCTGTAGAATTTAAATTTTAGAGTAGAGAGAATTTAATAGTAGGCATAGTAGGTATTTAATGTGTCACATCTTACTTTTCAAATTATTTTATTCAACTTAATCACTGGCACGTTTGCAATACAGACTTAGATGGTTTCCTGCTCTTGTTTTTTCAGGATGGTGGAGCCACAGTCACTTCTCAGACACTTGAGAAACTGTACCTGGAAGACAGTGAGTCAAAGACTTCTTTCCAAGTTGGCAACCATCAGTACAATCTCTACTTTAAAGATGCAGCGGGAGGCCAGCAGATGCATCAACAGAATATTCAATACAAAACCAAGAGAGAGGTCAGAAGGAGGCCTCGCTTCGTGTCTGCTGATGATGTGAAGAAGCTCAAAAGGTATCTCTACTTTAGTTACACAAGTTTGTGGTTCAGATGTTTTCTATTTGAATATCTAATGTCTCAAAGTCAACGTCTACTAAACCCATCTTCTCTTCAGTGCACCATCACAGAGCTCCAGCAGCTCTTCCACAGCTGAAAACATCCCATCACACTGGGATAAGAAAGCCCTGCCTGATTTGGGATACAAGGTATCTGAATATTAAACAAGCTTAATGATGCTTTTTTTTGTGTATGTTTTGTTTCCTATTAAACTTTAAATATGCAACTATACCTTAGATCAATAACCTATCTGTCCTTTTGATCTAATCTTTCAGCTTGTGCCTCTTTCCAATTCTCCTAAAGAGCTCAATATGATCCAGACGTTGTTCAGACGCACCCTGCCTAGCAGTAAAATTACCAGCATAGAAAGGATTCAGAATCCATCTTTGTGGAAAGTCTTTCATTGGTAAAACACTATCAGAGATGTTTGATTTTTGAATCAAAACCTGTCTTCTCTACTTTACTGCCAATGAAGCAGAACATCATTACTTTGATGTTTTGAATAAGTTGGACTCCAAGCAAACAATGTTTTTTTTTTTTTAATTTTAGTCTTTATGCATGCTGAGTTGTTCATGCTTCATGTTTCAGGCAGAAGGAGCAGATGCAGAAGAGGAATGGAGGGAAACCTGTGAATGAACAATACTTGTTCCATGGGACAGATGAGACCCTGGTTGATGCCATTTGTGATCAGAATTTTGATTGGAGAATGTGTGGGGTTCATGGAACAGCCTATGGCAAAGGTAAACTAAAGTATCCTTGAATCGTATGATATCATACAGTGAGTATATTCGCAGAAGGATGTTTGAGACACTGGAAAAAGACAAAGAGGAGACGTATGGATGCAGTTAGAGGACCATGGAGGTACTTGGCATTAGGACAGAGTGAGGTGGAGGAAGATGACTGTGGCATTCCCTGAAGAGGGAACAGCCAAAAAAAGAAGAAAAATATAATAAAATCTTGTGCATAAAATCTTTCTTTAAAAAAGTGGCACAAAGCACGTTTTTAATTTCATTATATTTATTTGTTTTTTCAGGGAGCTACTTTGCCAGAGATGCGGTCTACTCAGACAAATATTCCAGGGCGAATAGGAGTAGAAACAAGATCATGTTTGTTGTTTTGGTCCTGGTGGGGGAATACACGAAAGGAAAGAGCAGCTACGTTCGACCACCTCAGAAGGAAGGCAGCAGCAGTTTGTACTACGACAGCTGCGTCGACTCCACGAGTGAACCCTGCATATTTGTTGTCTTTGAAAAGCAGCAGATTTATCCAGAGTACCTTATCAAGTATGTGTAAGATGCGTTGTAAGGCAAAACACCAGTGCTTTGCTTTTTATGAAGATTTTAATAAGGTAGAAAACAGAAAAAAACTACTCCAGCCTTGGATGTATTTTAGTTTGTCTGGTAGCAGTGATTGGCTTTGTTTAAAGTTTATTGAAATCTTAGCTTCAGTCACGAAGGCTGCCTAACACTAAGTTTATATTCTCTCTTAGAGCAAATTAATGTAACTGTATTTTGTTTTACCTGCACATGAGCTTGTTGTTTCCTAAGCTTAGTCAGAGTGTGTAAACATCTAGGTTTTCTCTCAGCAAATACAAGTTTCTTAATGAAAAAGACTTCCACAAACACACTGATAAAATCTTCTCTACAAACTATTTCTTTCTTTGTTTTTGTGGAATGTAAAAAGAGCTGACTTAATATCTTGAAATCAGCTGGGTTGTAGAAATTTTTACTACGTTAACTACATTCATCCTTTGCAAAAACATGAAAACAGATCTTGTCCATCCTGCTCATTTGCATAAGAAATTTTTATATTGTGTTGAATCACTACTCATAACTTTTATATATGAACAGTTGAGTAGATCCTCAAGATAAATTCATCTTTCTTTAACAAATTGAAACAAGTCTGTTTCAATTTTCTGGTTTCATGTTTTCTTCAACTTGAAACATGTATGGTTCAATTTTCTCTTATCACAATGTTAAACTATCCTGCAATAATAGTTTTCCATCATTTAAAAGAATTAAAACTGCGTTCTTTAATCGTCTCATGGAGAGTCATCTTATTCTTTTTTCTTGTCTTTTTTGTGATTTTCACATGTATGCCATTTCTGTGCGACTGAGACCCAACAGATTTCAAATCCAAAGGAACCTAAAAAAATCAGCATACAGCTCTTTTTTTAAAGTTACATGACACAAGTAGAAACTTTACTTCAACAAGATCAAACTGCTTTTCTTTAACATGTTATTGTAGTGCTGCTTGTAGTAGTAAGAAAAACCGTTTTTTTAGTTCTTTCCGAGCACCTTGGTCTCAGGGCAAGCTGTGATGCTGAATCTGTGGAACAAATCTGCTAACGCCATCCTGATTCCCAGCTGGGTGAGTCTCATTCCCACACAGTTTCGTGGTCCAGCTCCAAACGTATTACAACTATTATTATCATCATCACTCAAGCTATTATTAGCAGATAAATGTACATAAAATACATTTCTATTTCGTACACATCCACTTTTTTTAATAACACACGTTCATGTTTGCCAACTTGTGTCTACTTTAATGATTTAATGATTACTTCAAGTGTTTTGTTTATAGAGCTTGTTTCTGAGACCCCCACAGACCCCTTTTATAGACCCTACTAGTTTGAAATTGCCTTTACCTTTATAACACAGAGAACATATAGGCGACATTACAAAAGACCCAGTGGTTGTCAGCTCAGAACTTATACGGAACCTTTGTAAATACATTTACAAAGTCACCTGTTGACTTTGTGTCGATGTTAGATTGCCTTTAGACGCATTCTCACATCATGAATCTGATGAGCTTTTTCTAAAAAAAAAAAAAAAACAATAAAATACTGTCATTATTAAAACTCAGTGACATCAATGTGGACACACAACAGTACTGTGTGTTTGGTTTGGGTTTAACTTCCCTCAGCCATGCTGCTTTAGACTGTTGGAGGACAAACGGATCACATTTCTTCACTCTGCTGCTATTTCTACTTGCTCTATTCTCCATGTTTGTATTTGTGTATATATATATATATATATATATATATATATAAACATGCTAATGTGTTGTTTCTCTAGGACCAACCTTTGTGTTTTCTCCATAAGTTTAGATCCAACCAGTCTTTCAGTGTCTCTTAACATAAAAATGGTTAAAGTCTCTTTTTTCCATATTATCATCCTTGGATTTTACAAAACTCTGTCTGCAAACATCAGAAAATGTAAAAACTTGAATTTAAATATCACTGAAGTAAACCTTTAAAATACATTCTCAAATAGTTTTCAGGTCATTTAAAAACATTCCGGTAAAATGGAAGCAATTAAGAGATTATTATTGAGATGCAAATGTTATCTAAATAACAAGTCCATCCTTAAGTTAAAGCCCCTTTATTAAAAATTAACTTTAGTAAGAGGTCATAAAAGACTTAAATCATTTGCCAAAAACGTAAACACAAGAACCATGTACAAACAAGGTCAC